>VDFB02155896.1:0-20214 GCA_007258455.2 Sequoia sempervirens
GGATGATTTTGGAGTTTTTTGAACTGTTTTGAGGCTTTTTTTGGTATTTTTGAGATTCTACAAATGTTTTGATTTTTGATTCTCAAATGTTTTGGGGTTTTATTAGATTTTGACTGAGAACTAACGTAGCTAATCATCTTAGGGCCTTGGGGTTGATCACCAAATGTGTTTCGTTACCACATTATACACACACACAAACCAAGTAGTTTGACTAACACAAAATCAATTTTTGATGAGATATGAACAATGGATTGTTATTTTATGACAGACTCCTAAAGTGAACTAACCTATGTCTCTGTGGGATGACTGAAGGTCAACATTGCCTATGTGTAGATCCTCAAGAAACAGTTGGCCATTGCCTTGGCGATAGTATGGGGAGGAGAAGCGATGTTGGATTTTGAATTTTTCACAATGGTTTTGAACATCCTAATTATTGAAAGGCATTGCATTATCTGAGATAATAGCTTGGGGAACACCATATCAACATATGAGGTAGTTCAAAATGAACTTAGATATCTCCTTTCCAATGATGTATGTCATGGGGATGGCTTCCACCCATTTGGTAAATTACTCTGTGGTAGTTATGATGAACTTGTGGCCATTGGATAAGGTTGGAGTGATTTTCCCAACGAGATCAAGCCCCCACTATGAAAAAGGCCATGGTGTGGTGATGGGATGAAGTTCTTGAGCTAGAGCATGGATGAGGTCCCCATGTTGTTGACATTGTAGGCACCTTTTGACATATTCATGTGCTTCTCTTTCCATTGTGGGACAATAATACCTTTTCCTTAGATATTTCTTGGCCAAGGTTATTTTGGTTGAGTGCGAACCACAAATACTGTTATGCACCTCAATTAAGGTAGTCAATTCCTCTTCTACATTTAGGAAGTGTATTAAGGTTCCTTCTATGCATCTATGGTAAAGGGTATTTCCTAAGATAAAAAATTGGGATTCTTTTTTGACAAAGGTTTTTTTTAGGCTTGAGGGTAAGTTAGCAAGTAGGACCCCTATTCACAGGTAGGTATAAATGTCATGGTACTAGGGATCATCGGGACCAATGATTTCACACACAAATTCTGATTATGGTACCTCTAATGTGGGCATGAGAAGCTTCTCTACCCAGAATTCATGTTTTAGGGCATTGCAAGGGATGTCCAGTAGGGACCCAATCATTGCCATGGCATCTATTGCTCTATTGTTTGCTCTAGGAATCTGCTCAAATGTGATATCGATGAATGATTCTTTTAGGCTCTCTACCAATTTTTTGTATGGAGTCAACTTATCATCCTTTGTTTGGTACTCATCATTCACTTGATTTATTATTAGTTAGGAGTCTCCATATACCTTGAGGGCCATGATGTGCCACTACACTACTATTCTGATACCTATGGTTAAAGCCTCATATTCTACAATGTTGTTAGTGTAGGGCAATGCCAATTTGTAGGATCTAGGTATATAGTTCCTTTGTGGGGTGATGAAGAAGGAACCAACTCCTAATCCATGTTGTGTGTATGAGAGATCAAAGTAGATGTTTTAGTGGTCGGATATGCTGAGATTGAAGATGGTTTCATCTAAAAACTTTGATATTAGTGGATTCTCTGAGTAGATGGGTGCTTCTGTAAGCCAATCTATGATCACCTAGCCTTTGATTGCTTTTTGTTCCATGCACTTGATGTCATATTTAGATAGAATCATGACCCATTTTTCTATCCTTCTTGTGAGCATTTCCTTTTATTATAGGTACTTCAGGGGGTTGATCTTGGCGATGAGTTTGATTTTGTGTGACAACATGTTATGTTTCAATTTTTTTGAAGCAAACACTACTGCTAGGTAGGATTTTTCAATGAATGAGTAGTTTAACTCATACCCAACCATTGTGTAATTGATGTAATAGATGGCCTTGTCTATCACATTTTCATTGTGCCTAGCAAAAAGAGCACCAAGGGCTATTGTTGTTGCTGGTATATAGAGGATGAGTGGCTTTCTTGGGATTGGTGGCATGAGGATTGGAGGTGTTAAAGGATATTCTTCAATTTTGTTGAAGGATTCTTCACACTTCTCATGCCATTTATACACTACTCCCTTGTGAAGTAGGTGAGAAAATGGGTTATTTTTGTTTACCAGTTGTGCTATGAATCTACTGATGGAATGAAGCCTACCTTAGAGGCCTCTCAATTGTTTCATTGTTTTCGGTGCCTCCATCTCAAGGAGTGATTTTACCTTGGCAGGATCTATTTCAATACCCCTCATTGACACTATGTATCCCAGTAGCATTCCTGATTGTACACCAAAGACACACTTCTTTGGATTTAATTGGACCTTGTATTCCTCTAGCCTATCCGAAATGGCACTCAAGGTTGCTATGTGATCCCTCCTATTTCTATATTTTTCTAGTATGTCATCAATGTAATCTTCAAAAGTTTTATGGATCATGTCATGAAAAATTAATGTCATGGCTCTTTGGTAGGTGGCTCCAACATTCTTTATCCTGAATGGCATCATGTTCCAATAGAAGGTCCCCCATGGACAAGTGAAGGCCATTTTGTGTTGGTCTTCTTTAGCAATCCTATTTGGTTGTATCTAGAGAAGTCGTCCATTAGAGAAAGCATTTTGTGTCCCACTGTCATGTCTACAATCATGTCAATGTTGGGCAATGGGAAATCATCTTTTGGACATGCTTTGTTTAAGTCTTTGAAATCGGTGCAAATTTGGATTCCCCCATTAGGTTTTGAAACAAGAACTAGATTTAATTCCATCTTGACCAATAGAGCAATCTAAGGGAGCATTTTCCTTAGTTTTTTCCAAATATGTTTTGCTTCAGAGTAGACTACTAAGTGATGAACGATAATCTCTAGATCAAGTTCGGTCATTTTCGCATAGCTACATGCAAAATTAACTTTTTTCTCTCTTAGGAAGGCTGCAAGGAGCTCTTGTTCCTCTTATAGTAATGAATCTGCATAAAATATGATGTACAGTGTCTCCTCTATTCCCAAGTTAGCTTGATTGCATTTTTCAGCTAAGGCCATTCATTTTTTCTAATGGAGAGATCGAAAAGGAATATTGAATCCCCCATCCTCAAGCACCTCAGAGAGGTTTTCATGATTGGATGCATTCTTTCTTTTTACTATTTTTGGGTCGAAGAGTGCCACAGTGTGGTTTTCACTCAAGGGCCTAGAGATTATTCTCAGTTTTTCACTTTTGTGAATGAGGGATTCAATTGTTTCACATAATATGCCCATTTGTCCAACTCAATGATGAATCCTACTTTTTTATCCCCACATGGAGTATTATCTCACAGTCCCATGAATAATGAGAATGCCTCATTGTTTTCAAATGTTTCAAGAATTGGCAGTCCTCATTGGTCATAATCGATGAGTTGTGGGTAGACTAGGAAAATTTCATGGTTTTGGTTTTTAGACTCATAGGATAAGGTGTTGATCATGAGTAAGGATTTTTCTCCAAAAAGCATTGGAAAATCGGTTATGGGGTCCTCATCACTACTACTTACATCAGTTATATCGAAGGTGAAGTTGTCTCTGACATGACCAATGGATAGAGGTAGATGAAGGGTAGCTAATAATTGTTGAGGAGGATTTTTTACCTTTCTAATTGGAGGACTTTTTCCATGTATGGTTATTCTTGGAGGGGTACATCCAAGGCCAATATTTTTTAGTCGTGTCTCTGGAATAATAGGTATTAGAAGCCCATTGTCATTTTGGCTGAGCTTTTTATTTTGTCATAGCCCATTGCGAGAATCATTTGCAAATGTTTGTTGTTGTCATCCATTGGTAGATCAGCTAGTAGGCTATTGTTTTGGTATAGGAGATGAGATGGATCCTCCTCTATTACTTCTCAGCCAAGATCTCCCTAGCTTCTAAAGTTGGATTATCCTTTCATGGATGTTTGGGATGTGGAGGCTTCATTTGATTACAGTCTTCCTCTTGATCTGGGAGATTGTGGTAACTCTCCTACCACAAAGGAATTCTTTGGGATTGTTTAGTTTCCACACCCATTTTCTTGGATAATAAGATTGATCTTGGAGATGGCAGGGATGGTGGAAATGGTGGGTGTCTCTATCACATAAGTGGAGGCAAGAGTGGCTGGATCAATGTATGGTGTAAATGGGCCTTCATCTTTTTTGGTACTTGGGGAATTTTATAGTATTTGGCTTCTAGATTCTTGCAATAAGAGAATGGTTCAGGATCCCCATGGATTGTGACCTCTTTGCCTTAATATGTGAATCTGACACAATGATGAAAGGTTGATGCCACAACTTGCATCCCATGGATCCACAAATGTCCCAAGAGAATATTATATGGAAAATCAAGGTCCAAGACCTACTAGGTGGTTTCCATTATTGTTTGTCCTACTTGGACAAGGAGTTGGATAGTGCCTTATGACTCTCTCTCATGATCATCATATGCTCTGATTGTGATGCCCTTGTCTTTGTCTATGGTATCTTCAGAGATTCCTAGATTCTTTATTAGTTTTAGGGAACAAATGTTCAACCCTGCACCTCCATCCACCAAAACCCTCTTGACCTTGTTCTTATACACAGGACCTCCAAATGGAGTGCATGATTAGAAGATGGTTGGGTAGGGAAGTATTGATGGGAGAATGTAAGGAGGTTTGGAGTAATGATATTTCCAACCATAAATTGGAATTGTTCTGCATCAAGATTTATGGAGATGATGGAAGAGGCTTGTTATAACTATAAAAATCTGGTGTTTTTACATAAGTTTTCATTCATAAATTTCTAGATTCGGTCTGACCATATGAATTTTTCATCTATAGTTTTCCATATTGTACCATTGAATCAATTGAGTCATGCATTTTTTACATTCTAGTTCCTATCGGCGTGAGAACACCATTGTTTCCCTGACCCATTGTGTTTTTTTTGCTTCCATAAGTCTGTGTTGCCTATCGGCAAGACTTATTATTTGTCACAATGAATGGATTTTCCTGTAGGTGGTTTTTGGTGTAACATGTGAGGTGCTATGGTGACCTATGGGTGGTGGAAGCCTTTCGATGTAACTAGGAGAATTCTATGTAACGTCTCCCTGAGTTTGAAGTTTCTTGGCGAAGGTTTGAGGCATCGATATATATCATAGCGAATCTGTTGAGTCTTGCTGACAGTTTTTTATGTTATGCCTTCGACAAGGGGTTGGCTTTGTCTTGGCGAACGGGAATGACTACAAGGCTTTTGGTATAGCATGAAAACTCTATATGACGTCTCCCTGAGTGTGATGGGCTACAGTGACAAACATGAGGCGGGTGTTTTCTATTGGTGTGAGATCATTTGTGACTTGGCAATATATTGTGGCTCAAGGCTTTCGGTAGAACTTAGTTAATTCACTATTGAGTCTCACAAATATGGTGTGGTCATAGCAAAACTTAAAGAATCAGAAGTGTATCTTTTGGCTTGGGTGTAACATGTGAGGTGTTATGGCGACCTACGGGTGGTGGGAGCCTTTTGATGTAACTGGGAGAATTCTATGTAACGTCTCCCCAAGTTTGAAGTGTCTTGGTGAAGGTAAAGTGAAGGATGGCTATCGACGTGAGAATATTTAGGTCACAATGACATGAGGCTTTATGAGGATCTTCGGCTTGACATAGTGATCTCGCTATATGGTCTCCTGGAGAGCGATAGGCTATGGCGACACTTCTTATTTTTGGCAAAAGCATAACACGCGCACAGTGAACACAGGATGATAGCATTTGAATTGCCTTCAGAAGGATGATATGGTTGTCTTGCCGACTGCTCACTGGTGAAAACAGAATTTCAGAGTGCTTGGCCGACATGAATCTATTTAGATGACCATTGCAGGCTGACATATTTTGAGCCTAAATCTTGTGGAGGGCCGACATAATATTTTATTTTGATATTTTTCTTATGCTAGTGTATAAATAAGCATGTTTTAGTTGTTAATTATCACCAGACATTAGATTTCTAATACACTACAAATAGATACAGTAAAATAAAATTATCAAACCAGAGGCTATTGTTGCATGATTTTCAAAATGGAGGTATATATGAGATTTAGTTGATGTTGTATTTCTTTGGTGTCAATTATCTATTGAATTGAATGAAAAATACTGCCAAGTTGTCTCCATAGTTGATTTTTCTAGTTGTTTAAATTGACATAGCAAGTTAATGTTTGATTTATCGATACACATTTGTTGTATTTGTGTGATTAATCAACTGGTTCTTTCAAGAAAAGATTAAATCCTTTTATTGATCACAATAATCAAAGAAATTCATTTTGGATTATTGAAGTAGAACTTAGTAGTCATAGTCTTGCATGTTCACACAAGTTGTAAACAAAAAGTATGCCAGATAATTTGTGTCTCATCCAAAGAGTGTTGCTCATCTTGATCTCATTTGACTCTACATATCATCACTATAATTTCATTTAGTTTCTATTAATTGAGTATTTAGGATTTAGATCAAAATATTGTCACTGTTTTCAAGTGGATTTCATCTGTTCACTCCCATCTGCCATTGTGAATGTGTTCAAGTTGTTGTAAGAAGATAATTCCAAGTCAAGTCTGCATTATTCAGATAGGTATACCCACCCAGGTCTGTATCACCTAAAGAGTAGAAGGTTGATCTCACTTGACCTTGTCTGTTACCCCAAAGCGTATCGAGAGATTAGCAGCCTCTTGAGGCATTCCGTCTGCATTTTTGAGAGCTAACAAGGCTAATGCTTCTTTAAGGATTTTATTGTGGGCGGATGAAATTTCCAACAACTCCATGATGGAGATTTGTGTTGGGGTTCTTTTTAGCTGATCAAGGACATTATAGCCATTTGGGACAGGTCTTGGGTTGGAAGTGGATGCTTTGTTAGGCTGCAGTGACCTTGTGATGGTAATTTTTCATCCTCTTGTGGTGACTCCACAATCAACGTGGGATCCTTTGATAGTGATAGTGGCACAATAATCATTCAAGGATGCAATGACATGGTCATATACATGATTAATGCTTTTGAATTTTCCCTTCCCCTTATCATTGTTATTGTTTCCTTTGTTGCTATGCTTTGGCATCAAATTCATGTATATTTTAAGGTTCTGGTTTCTAGTTGGCTACTCCACGTTTATGATTTTTTTATCAATGAAGTATTGGACTAGGTTCTTCAACCTCATGTATTTGTTAGTGGTGTGTCCTTTGATTT
The DNA here is from genome assembly GCA_007258455.2 of Sequoia sempervirens. NCBI lineage: Eukaryota > Viridiplantae > Streptophyta > Pinopsida > Cupressales > Cupressaceae > Sequoia > Sequoia sempervirens. The sequence continues at coordinate 7,173 of VDFB02155896.1, forward strand.
TGTGAAAATCACAAAGTTGGTTTTTGTTTGTACCAAGGTGGTTTCACATCTAGTTCTAATAATTTTCATAGGTGGGAGCCTTGATGAAGTTTTCGTTTATCAATTTCTTCATGATGATCTCAAGTGGTTCCCCAATGGTAGTGTACTTCCACTTGGGGGAGTTTTTATTTTTGTTACGGTCATCCCCTTTGATCATTGACATTGTTGATCACTTGATTGTTTGGCTACTGAGTTATTATGTTAGCTTGGTGATTGCATTTATGGTGATTTTGGGATTGTTGTTGTGGTGCTAGTGTGTTCTGTCACGATGCACTAATGACAACTTTGGCATCAACAACACCATCATTGATAATGTTTTTGTTTCTTTCCCATGTGAAAGGTTTTTCATTATAGCTTAAAGATGGGTGATTTCTTTTTTGATCAGGATATGTTTGTGTCATTTGTTGTGTAGTAAGGGCTCGTTCAATGTTGAATGCCTTGGAGATCAACTAATCATATGTGGTGATCCCTTGGAATTTGAGATGGAAATCCAAGGTGTGGTTGACATTGGAGATGATAGTGCACACTTGGTGTTCGTTAGGCATGACCCATTTGCTCTTATTGGCCTTGGATCACCATCGTTGTAGGAATGACACAAATGATTCATTCTTTCCTTATTTTGGAGCTAATAGTTCCTCTAATTTGACATCCATTGCAATATTGAATGCTTAATATTTTATGAATGCATCTACAATTTCTTGGAAATTTTTGATGCCTCGAGGGAGGTGAGAGAATTAGTCCATGGCTTGGCTTGCCAAAATTCTAGGAAACAACTGCATCAGATAAGTATCATCATATGCAACTTCCATGCAATGAACCTGAAACTCCTTGATGTGATCTTCAGGGTTTCTTGTTCCACAATATTTGTTAAATTTTGGGATCTCAAATCTCTTCAGTAATGGTTTCATTACAAGGCTCCCATCGAACGGATAAGGACACAAGTTGCTGGGTGTTTTCATGGTTCACCCTAACTAAAGATGGAGCACTTGTTGTAAGAGAAACTTGATTTGTGTCATCACATCATTTTCTGGATCAGGGGGTGGAATGAAAGTGTTTTGAGGTGGTTCAATTGTTGGTGGGATGGGTGGATTGTTTGGTATGTTAATTATGGATGGTGTTTGCATGTGTTGTTGCACCAAGTATGCTTGCAATTGTTGTTGTACCAAGAACGCTTGTTGTCAACTGGTCTTGTTGTTGTTGTGCTATTAAGGCCTGTTGTTGAGCTTTATATTGTTCTTGAGCCAATAACACTATTTGTTGAGCTGCTAATTGGGTTGCTTCCGGTTGTTCTTGATATTGCTTTCGTGCTTGTTGATGTGTTTGTTATTGCACTGCTTATTGTTGTACAAGATACTGCACTTATGCTTGTGTTTGTTGTGCATGATATTGGGCTTGGGCTTGAGCTTGTGCTTGAGCTTGAGCCTGAGCTTGAGCTTGAGCCAGGGCTTGAGCTTGAGCTTGTGTAGCTTGAGCTTGAGCTTGAGTAGCTTGAGCTTGTGCTTGTTCCTGTGCAACTTGTTGTTCCAATAATATTTTGGCTTGAGAAGCCTGTTGTGCTTGTTGCACTTTTTGTGCTTGTAATGTAGGTTGGGAAGCTTGAGCAACTTGCAAGACTTGCACAACTTCAGTGGCTTGTTGAGCAACTAGTTGTGTAGCTTGTTGATTTTTGCACTTGCTAGTGTGACTTTTGATAGGCAGCTTGCTAAGTTGTTTGCAACACAATACTATACTAGTTTGATGTGTTCATGTTTGGTGGTGGTTGTGGCAGAGGTGGGTTTAGAATGTTGCTCATTGTGGTGATGAGAGGCACCATTGTAGTGGATGGTGTGATTGATATGCTTGGTCCTTGAGGTACCATGTTTTGAGGAGTGATAGGTGAGGTTTTGTTTATTTGTGATATGGGGATGGTTTCCATCTATTGTGATATTGATGGCAAGAGGGGAGGATTTGGTATGATGCCCTGATTGATGGTTGGGGGAGTGTTCCAAATGATCGTCATAAGTGGTGGTAGCCCCAAACCAAGAGATGAGACAAATGTTAATGGCAAGGGTCAAAGTGGTGGGAAAGTGAGTGGTAAGATCCCTTGGGGAAATGATGATGATGCTAGATCGAAAAAGCCCCCTGGTCCACATAGGTCATCTTCTCCTTGTGAGATCATGGGGAGAGAGGTTTGCAGTGTTGCATTAAATGATGATGATGATGGGTCATTATGAAAAGTGAGGGGAGCATATGGATGTGATGGATTTTGGGGGATAGTTTGACCCAAGATAGTGTTTGCATCCAAGTCTTCATTGTTTATAATAGGGTTTGTTTGCAATTCATTGAGAAATGATCTTCCTTTGTTATCGATAATTTGAGTTGGAGAAATTGATGATGCGATTTGGGGGATGGGTTGAGTGATATTTTGAAATTGGTATGTTGATGTGATGGGGAGTGTGGATGATATGGGAAGTGTGAATTATGTTGAAGGTGGTTCCACAATGGTGCTCATGTCATAATGAGAAGGGATTTTAGTCCCTTGCTTTAATAGTTCAAACATGTATTGTTGGGGATGGAGTTTCATCATGATGTTGACAATCCTATGATTTTCATGATTTTGAACCATCTCATTGATCTCATCATGTGTCATACCAAGAGGGTTTTTTGTGAGGTCTTCCACTTGTCCGTCCTCTTGATGGCCTTGAGGGAGCAAAATATTGGTTGTAGGATTGCTTGATCCAACAACATTCATGTTGGTGTTGGTTTGACTGAGATCACTTGAGGTTGATGTTTCTTTGTGGGCTTCTATGTCCTTCTTATGTTGAGATCTAGTTTGCACCATAAAATAGAGATCAATTTTTCAAGAATATAAGAGATGAACCTCTAATTCTTTAGAATGATATATCTTTAGGTCCAAAAGTGAAATTTTTATGATGATTAAAAGATTAAAGGGTGATAATGATATGGGTGTAAGATGGATGTTTAATGGATGATTGGAACTCTTGATGAAATATTGAAGGGTATGTTAAACTTTAGGAATTCATTTTGATGTTTCCTTTTTTGGATTTGGGATTGATTTTATTTTGATGGTGAACTAATATAATCTAAGAGGTTGGATGTTTTCCTAGAGTATATTTTGTTCAAAAGATGCTAATTTTTCTAGGTGTCAAAAGAAGGATTCATCTAAGCACACCTATCCAAACAAGATGATTTTCATTGGTTTGATTTTGATTTTGGATAATGAACTCCTAAGTCACAAGATGTTGGATGTTATCAAGGGATGAATCTATTCACAAGTTTTGATAATTTAATTAAATATGTGGAGAATGATGCATCTACACACATCTAATCAGACAAGATGATTTCAAATTGGTTTCAAATAATTTTCCCAAAGTTTAACATGGAGGATTTTTCCAAGATCTTCAAAGATTTGATGATGAGACGATTTTGGTTTTGATGTTCAAAGGTGGATGAAGGTTTTATTTTGATCCTATGTTTCCCTAAAAAAGACACTGACTTACTAGACCTCAATTTTGAAGAACATTCTTTTCTCTAAACAAGATGTTCAAATTATCTAAAAAGATTTTGGTTTTGATAATATTAAAATGAATACAAACCATGATTGTTTCTTGAATCTTTCCTATAGAAGTTAAAAAGCAATCTTCGTCTGAATTCGTATAGCGTTGAGAGACACTTTTGGTGATCTTTTATACTAAGAGATTTTACCTTTGGTTTCTTGGTCTTGATCTTGTGTGAAATCATTTTGGATACATGTGTGAGATTTAATTGTTTTTTGTCTTCGCTTAATGATTTGGTTTTACCACAAACACTTCTTGATTAGGTTTTGAATCTAGATATCTAATGTTTTAATTTCTTCTCATCCCACAAAGTGTATTATGTGGAAATCGGGGAAATCAAAGCAAGAGTTACCTAATGTTTACTTTAGTAATATCAAATTGAGATACCAACTGTCGAGGGGCCACCAGATAAGCCCTCGCGGCACTGCCTATGCGATCTCAATCGGCTCGAGGAGTCCCGATGAGCTCACATTACAGACTACGCCTGCTCACAAGATTAATGCGAAACACGGAATATATGGAAATACGATGCATACATTCGAGCTGATAAAGAAACTACTTATGTAATTGTATTCAAATTCAATGCACCAAGAATTGGGACAAAGCTTTCTAGTTTATCCAAATCACAACAACTATACGTAATGAATGAAAGGAAACCAACCTGATCGGATACGCCCGACAATGTCCGAGCCAGAACACATCTACCTGCCCACGGGACAAAGGGTCTGCTCTCTAAACCCACAAGAGTTCTTCACGCAGAATGCACCAAAACCCAGCTCGCCTCGAGCACCAATGCAAGATCCAATTCAATTACGTTACAATGCAGCAATGCAACAGTACGAATGTACAAACCCAGATTCAGACACGCAGGTCTCGGGTTTCCAGCGCTATACAGAAATCAAATAATCCTACTCAATTTACAAGCCAACCTGCACTGTACAAATCACACCATACGTGACCACAGCCAACAAAAAGACAATTTGGCCATCCCTCAGGCGCCGGATTGAGCTATCGCCGCTTTACTACATTCAAGTCATCAATCGATCCGCTTTTCTTCTTCCCCAGCCATACATGCATCTTCCACGAACTTTGATTGAAACTCAAATTTCAACATTTTCAAGAGCCAAAACCCTTGATTTGAGCTGTCTGGCTGGCTTGGTACTGTGAGCTCAAGAATTGCTGCTGAGGCAGGCGAGTTTGAAGGGCCCATGATCTCCAATCGCCGAGAGTCCTGACGAGTTTGAAGGTCATGTATCACGCTGCTCACAAGATTAATGCGGAACACGGAATACACGGAAATACGATGCATACATTTGAGTTGATAAAGAAACTACTTACAAAATTGCATTCAAATTCAACGCACCAAGAATTGGGACAAAAGCTTATCTAGTTTATTCAAATTACAGCAGCTGTACAAAATGAACAAAGCAAAACCAACTCAGATCGGACTCAGCCGACAATGTTTGAGCTATGAATACACTTTCATCGATTCCCACGGGACAAAGGGTCTGCTCTCTAAACCCACAAGAGTTCTTCACGCAGAATGCACCAAAACCCCGCTCGCCTCGAGCATCAATGCAAGATCCAATTCAATTACATTACAATGCAGCAATGCAACAGTACCAATGTACAAAACTTTATTCAACACGAGTTCGGAAGTTTTGCTGCTATATAAAATCAATATCCCATTATTTGTTAGTTAATCTCAGACTATAATTGAAGATAGACATATTACGAAGATATCAGCGCGTGAATTTATCTTATAATGAGACATTGTTGCCCAATCAAACAAGCATCTAACAGCTCCCACGGATCGCAAAACAACCGTACTCAATGGAATGATACCCATTGGTTCCGCCTTTTGTGGCACTTTTCATAAGCGATTGTGCTTGTAATGACATATTATGCGACACCTTTTCATGGGCGATAGGCAGCATGTTGTGGCACCTTTTGTGGGCGCTTTTAGGTGGGCGATTTTGTATGCAGGTTTCGACTTAAGTAGTTCCCTTGGTATTGGTTAGTGATAGTTGCAGTCGATTAAGGACTGGTAAGGCCAAAATGGGTATCATTCCATTGGCTGGCTATTTGCGATCTGTGGGAGGCTATTGGGTACTTTTTGATTGGCTATGCTAAGTGTGCTCATTTTCTATAAGAGCAGGTTCTGAGCCGAGCGCACAAAGGATGGCCAAATTGTCTTGCATTGGCTAATGATCTGTATAGTGTGATTCTGTACAATTCTGAGTTGGCTTGTAAATTGAGTAGGATTATTTGATTTTTGTATAGCGTCGAAAACCAAGAACAAGCACAATCCTATGGATATGAAAGACTATATTTGTTGAGTCCCCACTTGGACAAGTCTAACTACACTTACTTTCAGCAGATGGTTAGATGCTTGAACCCATTGGCTCCCCTCCATAGCTCAACACTTCTTTCTGGGCAGCCAAGCATAAGTACCAATGAATCTCCCATGGAATACCTTCCATCTCTACTAAAATACGTGAAAGTGTGGGGTGGCTTTAGAATGACTGTTCTTGCACCAACAAATAGATAAGATTTTGACCTTTCTACAAAAGGTTTTTAATTCAAAATTTTAGTTCATGGAGATTGACCCATGTGGTGAGAGACAATTGCTACCCTTCTCGTAAGGAGCAACCACATGATATTAGCTTTGTTCCAATACCCACTTTATATCCCTTGCTTGAAATACACTTATTTTAGGTGTTACTGGGACACACCTCTTTATTATAATTTTTCCTAAGGAAGGCTCCTCTAAGATAAACAATAGTGAGCAAACATACCCATAGTTCGATCAACCTTCGTTTAGAAACAAAGGGAGAACACATGCAATATGTTCCACTCACACTCGCAAGATGTTTTGTTCAATGTTAGACCCAAAATGAAGTGTGGAGGTAATCACTTTATCCCAACTTAAGACCACCAAAAATCCTTTTTATTCTCAAGATCGTCGTGAGGCGTGAGAGAAGCGCATGCATCTTTTCAATGGTGCTAATTTGAGTAAGAAATCAAAAAAAAATGTAGCTCTTGTTCATTTTAAGACCATAAAGAAAAAGTTAACTATTTTTATAGCACCAAAGGAAATGTGAAGATTTTCTTGTTCATTTGTTAAATCCGAAAACCAACTCTAGGAAGTTTGTGTCCTAAAGTTCATTTTAAGCCATTTTGTAACAAGAAATTGAAGTGTTCTTTTTAGAGCCCAAAAGGAATCTAGTATGTCCTAAGCATGAAAGATAACAAAATTTCTTAAGAGAAAATAGTGAGTTCTCTTAGAGTGTTTAACAAACACTAAAGTGTTCAAAAACACTTGGTATCATGAAAGAATGATATCATCATGCCTATTTTCTTATTTAATTTTGATCAAGAAAGCCTACAAGAAAACTAGTCAAATATGCAAAAACGGAGGTCAGGAGAGCAAAGAACAATCCAAATGATAAGAATTTGAAAAAAACATGTGTCTTACAACTAATTTTCACTTTTTACTTCCCTCTAGTAGAGGAACCTATAAAGGAGATGCAGTTTAAACTTTCTAGTGGTGTTATATAGTGCTGCTTATCAGTCAACATTGCTCTATAGTAGGGACAAAGAGTATGAAGGTGTCGTTATTTCAACAAGTAGTGGAATTTGAAATTTAGAAAGATTTTGACATGTGAAAAAGACTCAGCAATGCCATTTGAGATTTTGAATTCTAGGTGGGAAACAAGGAGTGTCAGAGTCTGAAATTTATGGTGGTACGATATAGTGACACTGGTCTACTAGCGGTGGAGTTCCCTATAGGCACAAGAGCAACAAAAAATGATGGAATTTGGTGAAAAAATGTGATTAGAACTTTTGGAAAGCCCTCCCTCTAGTGCCAAAATGTGAACCAAGATTTCAAACCTGCATATACACAAGAAACAAACACCATATTAGAAAAAATTCAAGTTACTATCATGATTCCCCAAGAAATCCATTTGAATTGCAAAGTAAAAGTAATGAAATGAAGAACATAAACAAGCATAAACCAAAGATATTAAATCATATTCAAATGCAAAGAAAACTCTTAATCTCTTGGCGGAGTTGGTGCCAATTTGATGTGGAAATTGTCCCTTTCCCAACTCCTATCTAAGCCTTGGTGATTTGATGAAGATGCAATCCACTTTGTTGAAGATTGAAGTGTGCTCCAAGATAAAAATCTGCTTAACCTAGCTAAGACTTGATGAAATGGATGAAAAATTGCTATGGATTTGAGTATAATAACTTTGCTCAAATTGTGGATGATGAAATGAGGAAAGAGACTTCTTATTTATAGAATGATATGATGGATAAATTCCCAAAATGGAGCAATGTGGGATTAACATTCAACCAATGGCAAGGTGTCAATTGTCCAAATTTGAATGGATGGAGGATGTGCACACTTTGATGAATATTTCCATAAATGCAATTAGGTGATATTTAAAAATGTTGAAATGACCTGTAAGAGGGAAAAGAAATGCCTTAAATGCAACTTGGATGAAGGAAAAAGGACTTATTAGGTCAAGTAAACACTTTTATTGGAAGGGACAAAGTCCACTTGGATTTTGAATTCAAATTTGAGAGAATATTCCTCCATTATGTCATGTTGAGAGAAAATAGAGATTTAATAAATGAATTAAATTTATTTTCTTGTGCAAGTGGCAAAACCTAGTGGATGGGACATGGATGAGGATTAAATTAATTAAGGTTTAATTAATTTAATGAGAGATTAGATGATGTGGAAAATTTAACTTATATTTATGGGTTAATTTAAATCAAATATGAGAAGAATGCGATAAAAAGATTAATTAAATAAAGATTTTTGATTTATTTAATTAAAGTGGATGAAGTTAGATTAAATTAAATAAGGTTTTAATTTATTTAATTTAATAGGTGGAATTTAGAGATTTAATGAAATAAAATCAATTATTTTATTAAATACATAAATAGGGTTAATTAGATCATATGGATTGATTAAATGATTGATTAAAAGTATGTCAAGATATTTTCCATTTCTATAGGAGGATGTAAAATATGATGGGTCCTAATAGATTAAGGCATATTAGGTAGAAATGTACATGTATATCAAATTGCCCCAAAAGACTAAGAATACCTCTACAAATAGAGAGAACACCTCAAAAATGAGAGACATAATATAAGAGAAGTACTTAAATAGCCACTCTCAAAGAAGACACCAACCATACCCAAAGAAAATCTTACAAATGAAGGAAATTTCTCAGTGAAGGGTTTGATGAAGATGTACGTTTTCTAATCTAATTTCAAATAATAATTGAGATCAATGATCTTTAAATGAATAATATCTTGAATGTAATGCATGTGACTCTTGATGTGCTTGGTCCACTGATGATGAATGAGATTACAAGAGATCTGAATAGCATTTCAATTGTCACAAAATATGACAATATCAACAATACATAAAGTGTAGAAAAACTAAATACTCCACTCTTAAAATGTGGAGGAAAAATCATAACTTTATCTCCTTGTTATTAAATTATTAACTCACTTTATTATCCTAATAAATCTTAATTAATATATAGTCCAAAAACTTATAACTAAGAGAAAATTAAATATCTCACTAGGAAAATAAAAAAGCCTACACTAACATCCCCTTAAGCACAACTTAGGAGGATGTAAAAGATTATGGGTCCTAATAAATTAGGGCATGTTAGGTAGCCATGTACATATACAATCCCCAAAAGAATAAGAATATGTTTACAAATAGAGAGAACACCCTCCAATGGAGAGACATAATTGAAGAGAAGGACTAAGTAGCCACTCTCAGAAGACACCAATTGTACCCAAATAAAATCTCACAAATGAAGGAAATTTATTAGTGAAGGTTTTGGTAAAGATGTATGTTGTCTAATCTAGTGCCAATTAATAACTAAGATCAATGATCTTTAAATGAATAATCTCTCAAATGCAGTGCATGTGAATCTCGATGTGCTTGGTCCACTGATGATGAACTAGTTTAGAAGATATCTTAATAGCATTTCAATTTTCACAAAATATGACAATATCAACAATAAATAAAGTGTTGAAAAAGTAAATAGTCCACCCATAAAATGTGCAGGAGAACTCATCACTTTATCTCCTAGTTATTAAATTATTAACTCACTTTATTTTCCTAATAATTCTTAATAAATATGTAGTCCAAAAACCTATAACTAAGGGAAAATTAAATATCTCACTAGGATTATAAATACATACACTAACACCCCCCTTAAGCACAACTTAGGAGGATGGAAAAGATGATGGACCCCAATAAACTAGGGCATATTAGGTATCCATATAAATATCAAATCCCCCCAAAGAATAAGAATCCCTCTACAAATATAGAGAACACCCCCAAAAGGAGAGACATAATAGAAGAGGACTAAGAGGCACTCTCTAAGAAGACACCAACCATACCCAAATAAAATCTCACAAATGAAGGAAATTTCTCAGTGAAGGGTTTGGTGAAGATGTATGTTGTTTAATCTGATGTCATATAATAATTGAGATCAATGATCTTTAAATGAATAATCTCTCAAATGTAGTACATGTTAATCTCAATGTTCTTGGTCCACTAATGATGAACTAGATTACAATAGATCTTAATAAAATTTCAATTTTCACAAAATATGACAATACCAACAATAAATAATGTGTTGAAAAAGGGAATACCCCACCCTTAAAATGTGGAGGAAAAATCATCACTTTATCTCCTAGTTATTAAATTATTAACTTGCTTTATTATCCTAATAAATCTTAATAAATATGTAGTCCAAAAACCTATAACTAAGGGAAAATTAAATATCCCACTAGGAAAATAAAAACCTACACTAACACCCCCCTTAAGCACAACTTAGGAGGATGTAAAAGATGATGGGTCCTAATAAATTAGGGCATATTAGGTAGCCATGTACATATAAAATCCCCCCAAAGAATAAAAATCCCTCTACAAATAGAGAGAACACCCCCCCAAAGGAGAGACATAATACAAGAGAAGGACTAAGTATCTACTCTCGAAAAAGACACCAATCGTACCAAAAGAAAATATGACAAATGAAGGAAATTTATTAGTGAAGGGTTTGGTGAAGATGTTTGTTGTCTAATCAGATCTCAAATAATAATTGAGATAAATGATCTTTAAATGAATATTCTCTCAAATGTAGTGCATGTGAATCTCGATGTACTTGGTCCACTAATGATGAACTAGATTAGTAGAGATTTGAGTAGCATTTTAATTGTCACAACATATGACTATGGTATTCTAAAAGGGAATGTCAAACTTAGTGAGAATGTTCTAAACCATATAGCATCACTAGTACAACATTAACTATTTTTTGATACTCAACCTCTATAGATGAAAGATAAATAGTAGATTTTGTCTCCTTGACCAATAAATTGGACCGGAACCAAGGGAGAAGAAACACCCTAGTGTAGACTTGAAATCCTCAGAGTGACCTACCCAATATAAATCTATGTGTCCTACCAAGTCAAAATCCACTCTCATTACATAATGAATCCCATAATTGTGAGTACCCAAGTTGATGTAGTGCAAAAATTGCTTAGTTTCTTTTCCATGTAGTTCATGTGGCTCTTGCCTGAATTGAGAGACCATGGCTACTACATATTGAATGTGAGGCCTCACATGAGTCAAATAAATGAGAATTCCAAAAAATTGTTGATACAAAGTGCCATTTACCATGGATGAAGACTGTTCACTTATCCTCAAGTTTGACCCCTAACAATAATGAAGTCAACATAGGCTTACAATCAACCATGTGAAACCTCTAGAGAATATCAAGTGTATGCATGGGATGTGTAAGAGAAATAACTATAAAATAATGAGTGATCAATCCCCAAAAATTAGTGCAATAAACCTAATTTTGACATCAAAAATTGATCATGAATGGTGGTTTTCATTGTCTCAATGGTTGATGAGTGACTTCCTGTGATCAAGAAGTCATAGAAATAGAGAACCAAGAAGATGTGAATATAATCCTGCTAAAAAATATAGACATTAGGATCAAAATGGCATTGATTGAACCCCACTCTCAAAAGGAGGGAGTCCATCTTCATATACCAAGCTCGAGGGACTTAACTGAGGCTAGAAAGAGACATCCAATGATGGTACATAATTGAAGGATCATAAAAAAACCATTGTGGCTACTCCATGTATATCTCCTCTTGAAGACCACTATGAAGAAAATCATTCGTCACATCCATATAATACACTTCCCATCCATGTGTTGCAGCAATAAAAAGGACAAGTTAGATGGAATTCATTCTAATGATCAGTGAAAAAGTTTAAAAGTACTCAATCCTTGGAACTTGCAAGAATTCATTGGAAACCAAGCAAGCCTTATGCTTGTTAGCTAACCCATCTACTATTCTTTTATTAGTTAACAAGTTTTATTCCCTTAGGAAGTGGGTCAAGATCACAAGTGTGGTTTCTCTCCAAGGAACTAAACTCTTGGATCCTTACATCCCACTCGACAACACCAGAAGCTTCCCGAAAGGTTTGTGAATTGAAAGATAAAGCAAGGAAAAAATGTGGATTGCACTACTTGTTCAGCCAAAAGAGGCCCTGTGAGTTGAGAAGTAGGAGATCTAGGAGGAGAATCGCCATCCTAAAAAGGTGTATCATGCACACTATCATCAACGTTGTCATCATTTGAAGTGGAGGAAGAAGACTCCTCATCATGATCAAAAATATTATGATCCTCTCACTATTGAATTTGACCATTTTTTGGCAGACATTCATTAGTTGTTCAACAAATCTTTGTCACAAAGGCGACGAAATGATGAAAAAAATTTCATTGCTATTTTTTTGTCGAAAGGTTGATGATGAATTAAATGTTGAAATAACGGTGCAGATTTGTTGGTCATCAGCATCATAAAATGACTCGGATGTTCGTCAGAATATCAATGAAAACTTTGTGTATCCACTGACGAATTACACCAGAAGTTGGTCACCATTTCAACAAAATGGGCAAGGAGTAGCATTGAAACAACACCAGAAGTTCATCACCATTTCGATAAAATGGGTAAGGAGTAGCATCGAAACAACACCAGAAGTTCATCACCATTTCAAAAAAATGGGAAAGGAGTAGTGCCGAAACAACACCAGAAATTTGTTGCCATTTCGACGAAATGGGAAAGGAGTAGCATCGAAACAACACCAAAAGTTCATCAAAATTGTGACAAAATGGGAAATGAGTTATGACAAATCCTTCGTTGCAGCTATAGCAACTTTGTCGGACCTTTTCAATGACTCAACAATGTTTTTTGTCAAAATTTCAAGAAAACAATGCAATTTTTTTTCAAAAAAAATATTCATTGAAATGTACCATCGTGGAGACTGATGACTGATCATTCATATAGACTGCAAGATGCATAGATGCATAGAAAAAGCATTACACTTTAGA
>VDFB02155898.1:0-19087 GCA_007258455.2 Sequoia sempervirens
GATTCAATCAAAGTGCTTCTCAAAAAAACTGTTTTCAATTTTCGCACCCAATTTCAAATCAGTCTCTAGACAAATAAAAGATTGTTAGATTAGCTCAATAAACTAACAAACTCTCCTCAATTAAAGGATTTATTGAGCTAAACTAAAAATCTTTAGTATCATTTGTCATTTGTTTCTCATCTAATTAATGGATTACAGTATATAAGATTCAGTTGAAGTGTTTCCCAAAAAACTGATTTCAATTTTTGCACCCAATTTTAAATCAGTCTCTATACAAATAAGAGACTGCTAGATTAGATCAACAAACTGGCTAACAAACTCTGCTCGCACTTGACAGTAAGGATTTATTGAGATAATCTAGTTATCCTTAGTATTCATTTGTCATTTGTTTCTCATCCGGTTAATGGAATATGGAGTGTGATTAAAGACAGTTTCTTAAAAGCCCTTCAACTAGATGCATAGAAAACATTTTTATTTCTCATCCATTTAATGGATTATGGAGCATGATTAAAAACAGTTTTGTCTAAAAGTTATTCAACTAAATGCATAGGAGGAAAACATCTGAATATCAAGGGCTAAACTGCACTAAATGAGCCCAATATGAATTGGGCTTAACCACACTTGTATGCATCTAACTTCACATTAGCTAAGCTCTGTAAGTCCAAATAAAATCTGGGCATAAAAAGACATATGTTTTGGGCTGGAACTTATCAAAATTCATACAAAACATGAGTTGGGTGTAATTGTATATGGCGAGAAACAAAGTGATATATTCTACATTAGGTTAAAACTGTTAAGTTATTTTGGTTAAATAAAGCTCTGCCTTTGCTCTTTCTAGTGGTCATACAAATTTTTCAATATTTTAGTGAAGCTTTCTACGTTTATTTCATAGTCGTCGCCAGAGGATTTTGAGGCTTTTGAGCCCCCATTTGCAGCTTCCACCATTTCTACACAGCTTCAAACCCTGATGCATAATAATATATGAATCTAGGGTTTGAAAATTTAAATAATTTTGAAGTCTCGTAGAGAATTGTTTCTCCATACTAATTCACATCTTCCATCCAATGAACAAAATTTTCTTATAACTCGTACTCTACATTGAAACTCACTTTTATATATCTCTTCTGAGCACATACTATCAAAGACAATCCCAAGAATTTCCAGTAACACTCTCCCACCATTTTTCACCGCCTTTTAAGCGACACTTCGAAGTCCTTTCGCTATTTCCTAAGTCAAAACAAAGTACTTAGTTATAATTGGTATTACCTATTATGAAATTTCAACTTATTTTACCAAACATAAGTTATTGATAAATGTGTTACCCATTTATGTTATGTAATTAGTTAGCTTCTCTTGAAAAGGTGTCTAATTTAGAAGCAACTCTAGTGCTCCAAGCGACAAATTCAAGTTGAATACCCGAACTCGTGAAAGGGCCTGCCATAACAACCACACATAACTATTTAAATCAAAGATTCATTACTAATTTAAAAGTAGTGAGAAATAATTGAGACGTCGAGGTTAATCACCTTAATTTTCAGTAGCATATTGTCTATAAACTGGAGGACATCAATTTTGTGAGTTGGGTTTCCTTTTCTAATGGTAAGAAAGATGGAATGAACCTGAACCGACTCCAGGGAAGGAGTAGGCGAAGAAAGCCTGTTCAACAAGTTATCTCATCTTCTCAGGCGTCTCTTCATACAAATATAAATTTCCATACTAAAAAGAATCTAACATTTGTTAGTGATTCAATCATCTCCTAGGTGTTTTCAAAAAGACTATACCATTGATGAAAAAATTTAGCTTGGCCTCTTTCAAATTCCTCGGTGTAAATTAGAATCACACAACACAATAAGCTTCATGACATTACCTAATTCACATAAAAATAGTCTCAAATATATATTTTTTTCATGCTTGTTGAATATTGGCCGAAAATTCTTAATAGATTCTGGATTTCAATAGTTAATTAAATTAAAAGTTAATATCAAAAATATTTTGAAAATAACAAGTGCTTTGAAAGCACTGGAGTCCCTGCAAGGGAGCAAAAAAATTGTGTTTGATATTTGAGACTATTATGGTAATGTGTTAGAAGTTGTTTCTAAAATGGCGAGTAGTAGTTAGGGAAGTTCGGTAGACTTCATGTTGTTATGATGTCATATTTGACAATATTTGACAATATCCATGTATAGTGGTTTGAATCCAAAGTTATCACTTGCAAATCATGGTGTGGAACTTATCATCATTATTGAATTGCTAGAATATGGCATACAAAATTATATACATATAGACAAATATAGCTAAATACACAGGTAGATGTTTATATATTCTGAAGACATTGATATATATATACATATATATGCATACATTTCTATTTAGATACATATACAGACATATATATATACTTGTACAGATACATAGATGGAAACATATAGAGATCTTTACATGTTATAAAGAGATGACATTGCTTGATTTTAAACAAATAGATTAGAATAGATAAATTACATGGAAGGTAATTGGACATATTAATGGGAATATAAACTATTGCATATTATAGTGTAAGGTGGGGGTAGAAAGAAGAAGATCATTATGAGTTTGTTCAAAACATAGGGGAAGGGACAAATGTTAATTTTGTTGTTGTAGATTTAGACTATCCATATTTCATTTAATATGTCTTTATTGATTTTTTTAATTTTTTGTAAGTTTTATATCTTTATTAGCCATGTTTAAAGCCTATACATGACAAATAATTTATGAGCTATAAAAAATTGAAGATATGGTGATTATTTATCCTTTGAAGTAGTTGGGAGAGTCAAAACTTCCATGGTTTTTTATTCCCATTGCACTGTGCATGATATGTAAAGATGTGTATGAGGTATAAATTGGTTATGTAGGGTGTCAATCATAGCACCTGTATTTATATGTTTACATATGTAGAGAATATACTTGTACATACATATACATACATATATATACATGCATGCATACATATGTAGATACATATATAGATGAAGAAACAAGAGACAATAGACAAGTCAAGTAATACGTAGTTGGGCATATCAATGACAAAAGAAAATATGGAGAACATTTGATCAAGGAGCAAGGGAAGACACAACCTATTATAGGATGCACATGAAAATGAAAATGTCATAATCAGTTTGTCCATAGGATAAGCGAATGATCAAATATAAGTTTTGTTAGTATAGATCTTGGATATGTGTCTTTTCATTTGTGAAGCCTGATTGGTCATTTTGAATTTGTCTTTTCAATGTAGATGTTGAGTAAGGAGATGTTGGGGTTAGATGTATGATTCATTTTGTAAGCTCTATGTCTTGATTAGCCATGTTTAATTATGTAGTTAATAAAAAATTAATGGTAAATAATTTTTTCTCCTCAAATTAAGCATAAACTATATAAATTTGACTAACAAATTGTTCTAAACATTTGAAAAAATTATTTGCAAATCACTAATACTATTTTTTTTGGAAAATAGACACTAAATTTAATATGCATTTTAAAAATAAATTAATGATTGCCTATTGGTTTTGAAAATAAGAAGTAGAAAACATTAATTAAGAATATTTTTCACAATAGACTAGAAGTCAATACATTTTAGACCATAGTTGAAGACTCAAAAGGGCAAGGTGAGAGGATATGATGAATTCATACTCCTATATATAATTAGATTCAGTAAACCTAATTATTATTCCATTCATATTCAAATTTAGTTTTTACCACAATAATAATTGGACCAATTAGTATAATGAAATAAATGCTTAGATTTTTAACTATTCAATTAAAGTTTGAATGTTGATCAAATTTTTTTTGCCAACGAAACATTGAAAATATAATATAGAAATTCCAATTCCAGTAGATAATGACCTTCTTCACGACAGGACTCATGAACCCAAAATTGTTGACATAAAACAAAAAATGGGCACGTAAGTGTTTAGGAGGGTATCCGCCATTTTCCAAGGAAAGTGCAAGAAATAGAGAAAATAAAAAAGAAGATTTAAACAATTCTTATGGCAGAAGGGAAAAATCAGTGAAAATTTTAGATGACAATTCTTTGAATAAGTATCATCCATGCATGATGCAAGGGACACTAAATATTTGTGACTTCAAAGCAATGAAAGTTAGAAAAATAGAATCTTTATAACAAAAGAAATGAGAGAAAAGGAAAAATCAAGTACAAACCACCAATTTACTTAATGAAGGAAAAATGGTTCAAGAATCTTCTTAAATGTCCAATTAAAATCACATAATGAATTTTTACCCACTGATCTATATAAAAGAGGGGTAATGGAGATTTGAACCGATGATCCTATGGAGGGAGGAGTATACAAAGCTTGAAGAAATTTTCTCTACTATCATGACAAACCCAAAAACAAGCCATTGCAACACCATCTATTTGTTGCCTAAACTTGAAATTTGAAAAGGAATTCAGAAATAATACTTTGCTATAGAATTAAACTTCACACCATAAGCCATGATGATGCTTGCACTACACTCTTCTCGTAATTAAATGAAAACTTTGCAAATGTATTGCTTTAAATGTCATTCGTCCTTAGGAAGAGTGCATGCAAATATAAAAATATTTACAATTTAATAAAATTAGAAATAGTCTTCTGGATTAAAATTGAAGCCATTAGGGTTATTTATTTGTAACTTGTAATTAATCAATGCTTCTTTTGAATTTGAAAATATGAATGTAACATTTAATCTATTTTAGATATTGTTTTGTCACTAATGCCAATGCTTTGGAAGGGAAAATAATTTTTTGCTTAAAATAATTGCTTTTGCAAAATTTCGTAACTTAAGTATCATATTTATGTTTGGAATGCTAATACTAAATTCTTGAATGTTGCATCTGTAAAATAAATTAAACTAACTATTCTAAACACGATGTATGTTTTTTTTTATACAAAATTTATATTAGTTTGCAAATATATATATATTATTAATTCTCTATTTTTTTAAAATAATGAAAATTAAATGCACTAAGGTATTTCAAACATTTGGAAATTCACTATTACAAATATGATTTAGCTAATATTAAATTTTGTGTAAAAAATGCTTGAAAAGTAAATATAAATTTTGGTAATCGTAATTTTTGTTTTTAAAAATTTAAAGTATTCTTATAGAACTCTTTGGAATGCTTCATTTCACAGTCGCACTACAGTAAACATATATTTTATCATTTCAAGGTTGGCACGTTTTTGAATTACTTAGACTTTATTTTCATTTTCATATAATAAATTCAAGTGCATTTGCTTTACATGTGTGGTAGGGAAATATTAATTCCATTGTAAATCATGAGTAGTACATTATCATGTCAAGTATTTATGAAGACATAAAGAAAAATGCTTAAAGAAAGAAATAAGATAAATGATAAATGAGTATAGAAGAATGTGATGGTGGACTGCATCACCAGGAAGAGTGATGCCAAAAGATGAGTATATCTACAAACCCATGAAATATTTCCAATGTCAAAGCTCCTTACAATTATTATTATTATTATTAAAACAAATCAAGAGATTAAGAAAAGTAGGAGAAAAATACCACTGGATGGAATGAAAATGAAGTCAAATGAACTTTGTATGAACACAAAGTATTTGTATCAAAATCAGTATAAATATGCTCAACTAAGTAGCATGTATAAGAAATATGATATCTGATAGGTTACAATGAATAATGTAATGTATAATTTATGGGAACCCAAATAGTTTTATGTACATAGAATTAGTCGACTTGATGTATGTGGGAATGATAATTTCACTGTAATTATAGTTGCATGGATATCAACCGCCACCAACTGAACTTGCTTATTAAATTTTACTGGTATAGGTAACTGCATGAAGAGATTAAAAGTAGCAATTAGGTTATAGAGGCAATTGTTGAAAGCATAAAACATGTAAATATTAGAAAGGAAAATTGTTTAAAATAGAAAAGAGTCAAAATGGGTAAACTATTACAAATATTCTTTTGAATGTTTTTGAGGGGTAAGTATGAAGAGGATCTTGATACCTAATTGCCTAGATGGAGAGTGCAAGTGAGTCCATCAGATGCTCTTTTAGTTTTTGGTGGTAAAGAAGGAAACATCGATGAATTATGGTGTTTAGTCTGCAATTCAAGAGGAGACAGTGAGTCGTAAAGGCTATGAAAGAGGGAAAACAAAAGAAAAAGTAAAGCACAATAGTTTCAATTATGTTAAAACTTACAAATGACTTGTTTCTTATTTACATCATGATAGAAATCATCCCTGGTAGGAGACATAGTTTTCATGTTGATCAATTTTCGCAAGCAAATGAATAAAAAGTTGCAAAAAATGAGTATGAAAAAGGTATGGGAAATTATGAATCACTTGTTTTTGGCTTTGAACATGATATGTATAAACCTTTTCAGAAGACTTGAATTTTGTAGAGATATGAAGATACAATCAAGTCTTTCTTTCTTTCGAAGCTAGTAGACATAGATCCTGTCAAGAGATAGAGATGTCTTCCTCATCAAACAATTCGAGCAAGTGAATAAAAAAACCTAAATGATAGTGCAAGAGTTTTTTTCCAAGTTAGCCTGTTCTGAGAGCCAGTGGAAGGAAATGAATGAACACTACAAGTCATTGAAGTTTATAACAAAAGCTAATAACACGAGTTGCATTATAGTCTATTGACATTAAACAAAATTGGCACATTATATATGCATAAGTTTGTTACTAGAATGTTATGCATGCAGAGTAAGAGCAAATGCAAGAGGACAGCCATATCAAAAAAGATTAGAAGCCATGAAACATTTCCAATATTAACGAGTACATTCCATCCTGGCATAATCATTTTGTGATATATTTAGTAATTATGATAGCAAATTTGTCTATTGGAAATATTTCATAAGTGTTTTCATTTTTTGGTATGGTTATGTCCTTGCACGTACTCTAACTAGGGATACATGGAATTTAAAGCATTAGATTTGTATTTACTATTTGCAAGTCCATAGACTGAGATGTAGTTCTTATCTGCCTTGTTTGTTCATTTACCCAGATTATTTGATGAGCTAGAGATTTGTGTTTGTTGAAAGAGTTTACATCTACCATGTTGAAAGCAAAAAAGGTGACATTTGTAAGCTCCTATATCTTTTACACTTTCATTTTGGAATTGTTTACTAAACAGGTCAAATTGTTTTATGAGGGTGAAATTAGTACCATTTTGAGAAGGTTTATGTCTAGCCTTCTGGTATTGAAGAATGAAGCATTTGTAAGTTGCTACATCATTTTCAATGTCATGCCATGTTCTTTATGCATCTTTTCTTTTTATGAGTCAATGCTTATTGTTTAGTATTTGTGAGTGGATTTAGGCTTGTAATCTATTGTGATGGAAGTGAGAAAGGTGGCATTTGCAATTTACTCTATCTTTTATGCTTTGTTTTTTTCATTTGTCAATTGGTTTGCTTGGAATGTCTGATGAGGATGAAATCAATGCCTTTTGAGAGGGTCTATGTGTGTGATTTTGGAATTGAAAAAATAAAGCCTTGGGAGTTCCTATATATACATTGACATTAATGAGAGTTGCATGATATTTCAAGATTGAGGTGATAAGATGAAAATGTTCTTCTCAAGCCACCACGTGTCCCCACAAAGAGTCCATGGAAAAACATGACTATATTATGCTTTGTTTTTCATTTGTCTGCTCCTCAACACAAATGTATAAAAAACTACAAAATGACATTATAGAAGACATATGAGCTTACAAATGCCTTGTTTTTCGCTCCCAATACAATAAACATAGACTGTATCAACAAACAAAGACTTAATCATTTTACACCCACTAATTTTCTAGTTACTTGGACGTAATTTTGATAATTTCCAAATAAATTCAAGTGCAGCCCCATAGCATGCATTGTGAAGAAATATTATTTCCATTATTAATCATGACAAACATATTATCATGCTAAGTTGTTCATAGTTTTTGGAATTGGAAAATGAGGCATTGGTAAGTTCCTATTTCTTTTATAGTGTCATTTTATAGTTTTTTGCATCTCTACACTTTATGGTTAATTTGTACTATGTGCACTCATGCATTCAAATTGCACTTGAATTTATTAAACAACAATGAAAATTAGATCCAAGTAATTGGAAAATATGTGGGTATAAAATCATTGTATCCATATGCTGTTGTTTGTAGTTTGTATGTAAATGTCTATTTTCACTATTCTTTATGGGTTAGTGTTTGTTTTCAAGTTAAATACTTAGCTGCACTTCAATTTATTTAATCAAGATCAAAATAGTTCATAATTTAAATAGTTCTTGGTTTTGAAGTTCTAATTCTGTTGAGCAAAGTATTATTTTTGTTGTAGAAACAATAGGTAGAAACTCATAAAATGTAAAGATTCCAAAAATTATATAATGACAATGTAAACGATAGAGGAAATTATAGGCAAGTTGTTATTCGGTTCAAGTACAATAGACATAAACCCTACAAGCAGAAAAAGACTCTACTTTCATTAAATATTGTAAGCAGATGAATAAGCAATGCAGAAAACAATAGTGTAATAGATATAGCAACTTACAAATGCTTGGTCTATTGCTTAGACTATGATAGCCATAAGTTTACTCAAGAGACATAGGTCATATTGTCCTGTAACAATTAAAGCAACTGAATGAACAATGTAAACCATCCTTTTCTCTACAAGCTACAAACTTAACACTACAAGCCATTAATTATGCTTAGACTTGGTGATGGTTGTAGTGAGGCAATGACAGAGACCACAAAGTGTAGAAAATCACAATCAGTAGACATTAATCCCTACTTATAGCTATTTTGTTACTGGCTGTTAGTATCACATAGATAAATTCTAGTCATGGGGAAAGTTTCTAGTTGCATGAAAGACCTTGGTGGAGTGAATAAACAATGCAAAAACCATTTTCTCATAGTTCATAAAATTGGCATAAATGAGATCAGTGCCTAAGACTTCATTTTCATGAAAGAATCAACAAGTTCATAAATAAACGATGGAAATAAAAAAGCGTGTATATATATATTGTGTTATTGAGATTTGACATGGGAGCAGAAATACATAATACAAAGACATGAGAAGAGAAACAACATTGAACATAGATGAACTTTCAGATGCATCAACCCTCTCTTCCAAAGTAGTACACATAGGCCTTGCCAAAAGTCATTGATTCTGCTTGTCATAAAATGTCAGCAAGTGAAACAACATAGCCAAAAATGAGGGTGTAAAACATATAAAAACTTACAACTTGGCCCATTTTTTTCTCTCCACTATCATAGAAAAAAAGCATTTGAATAGTGGCAGATTTTTCCAATGTCAAATTATTTATCTCTATTTTTGCAATATCGTCACTCGCTACTGATTTTTTTTGGTTTTCTTTTTTTCATTTTCCTAATTCAAACATATTCAACATTGCAAAAGGTGTAGGAACTTAGATTTTCCTTATGGTTTATTTACAATACTGTAGGCATAAAACCCTATTAATAGAAACAAATTTTATCAGCCTCAAACAATATGAAGAAATGAGTGCACAAGCAAAGGAAATGACACTGTAATTGACATTGGAACTACACATGTCTTGTTCTTTGTGCTGAAACCAATTTGAGAAAATGGAGGGGAAATAAATTTTTTTTTGGCATAACAGATTTAATTTTTCACAGTAAAAGCCATTAGTAAATTGCAAGTGCATATAAACTAAAGAAATGATAATTAACAGATTTCAATGTCAACAAATAGGGTGAACAATTGAGTAAACAAGACATGAGAATTTTTGTGTTGTAGAAGAAAAATCAAATGTAGATACAAAATATGTATGAATCAAGGCAAAGCAAATGACCATGAATGGGCCCTGAGAGGCACTGATCCTACAAGAATCACTTAGTTGCATTTGAACAAGGGACATAAAAAATGTTGTTCTAAACAGAGTGGAGACTTTTCATCATAAGCTATTAATGAATTGCAAGAGCATATACATTACAAAATAATGTCAAAAAAGGTCTAGGAAGATACACATGTCTTCTTTTTTATCCATTAGCAATCAATAAAATAAGGCATAAATAAACATGCATCATCCTTCAAGAGAGAAAGCATGTTATATTGAACACAGATTAAATTTAGTTACCTTAACTCTTTAATACATTCGAAAAGAAAAGTTCTCAAATATTATGTTGTGGCCATGATTTGTTCAAAACATCTCACAATGGAAAAATCATCTTCACTCTCTCCAAATTTAACTTGCAACTCATACTGCATTGACACTTGTAAATGACTAGTACCAACAACACCAATTGGTCCAATTGAGAAGCTGTCATTTGATTAGATGAGTTGCAAAATGGTTGTGTCAGGAATCAATTGATGTTCTTGAAATACTTTCTCAATGGGCTCAATAATGCTTCTAGTAGTCAAAACAAGGGAATAATCAACATCCCCTCTTTCATATTGTGTTTTTTTCCTAATGAAAAATTTCATGATCTGGACACTTGTATATGATGATAACAATGGTAGAAGGGTGTAAATTTGTTGTTGAGTGATTGTCATTTAACCATGACTATTAACTAAATCAACATGCACAATTGTTGCTTTTGGTGGTGTTCCAAGAGTTGTGGTAATAGGAGGCCCATAAACAACCAACACATCGCCTTCAAATGGTAAAGCTACTTGCATTTTGTATATATCAAAGATGTTTGATGACTTTGTAGTTGTTGTTTTGAATCAACACGTTGCAACATGAAGAATGACTAAAACTAAATTTTTAATTATACATATAAAGAGTGAAATATTATGCCAGAAAAATAGAGTTACTTTCCTTTTTTCATCTTGTTTGTCAATTGATTGGGCCATCTTCTGTTTTGCAAGAGAATCAGTTTGTGTTTTCCAATTTTCTCTGCAAATATATGGAATGATATATTTGTGTGTTACTTTTTGTAAGAATCTACACATTTTTCATTGCAACATTTGCATGAGATATAGTGACTTGATGTCTCCCACATGCGATAAAGCAGTGTAGACAAGCCCATGTATATAGACAACCCACTATATACGACATGCTTTCAAAATTACACTAAAATTGTTACTTTAGCAAGACTGTTCAGACTCTTCCCATCCCAATGGTGAGAAAAAGCATCAATCCTTAGCCTAAACTTTGCGGAAGTTTCATCAAATTCTACTTCATCACTCTCCTTTCCATTGTGAATTTTATTTCCAATTTCATCTGTGAAGAATGTCCCCAGCTTGTAGAGCCTGCTCATAGCCACAAGTTTGGAAGGTGTCGATTAAAGCTTCAAATTTTTACTCAATAAACAATTAGAAAACTTTGGTCTTTCTAGATACAATGTGTTGAAAATATTTTTGAAGTTATTCAAGGAAAAAGTTCTTGAGAGTATAATGTGCATTTTTGAATTGACCCTTTTGCATAAACTCCATATCTTTGATCTTCTATTTCAAATTTGATGACCTTCGTCAAGAACGCGTATACATGCATTCTCTAAAAGAAGTTTTCTTTAGAGTAGCCGATCAAAGATATGGAATTCATGCAAAAGGATTAATTGAAGATGGCACATTATACTCTCAGGAACTCTTTTCCATAATAACTTCAAAGAGCTTTTCAATGCATTCTACCTGCTAAGGCCTCATTTTGTCAATTGTTGCTTGTGTAAAAAAATGAAGCTTGAGAAAAAAATTCAAAGTAGTAAAGAGGGTGGTGAAGCAGAATTTGATGAAACTATTGTAAAGTTCAAGTTAATCACTAATGCATTTTTTCATTGTTATGATAACGGTGTTATGATAACAATTGCAAATAGGCAACCAAGTACTGATATCTATAACTACAGATATAAATGGAATATTTATTCAAACATGTCAACATGAACTTGGGAAAATGTCATTGCTCCATGCCATAGTAACAATATAGAGGCATAACATAACAAAAACTTAAAAATTGCAAATAATGACACAAGGAAATAGGCTCCACACATGAATATAATTGCAATTTAGTAGACCTTCCAAATTTAAAGAGAATAATTTTGTTGCAAGAAGAATAGGACGTAAATATACAAACTAGGGATAAAAAAAGAAATTGAACTTACAAATTTACACCATAGCATGTTGGAAACTCGATCTTCTATGCTCTGACATATGGAGAAAATGGGTCGAATCACAACTGCCACTTGAAAAAAAAAAGGACCTATCAACCTTAATAATAAATAGTAAATCCGTCTAACCATGTATTCCAATTTCCAATGTTCAATACTAGCACTAGCTATAGACCAAGCATGTCAAATACTATGGAAAATTCCAATTACCCACATACACATGTGCAATGAAAAACATGTATATAGTAAAAAACATTAGAAAATCACAAGCCTTTCACAAATAGGCGTGCACTACAACTGCACTTCAATTTATTATTCAAAAATGAAAATTAGGTCCAAGTAATTGAAAAATGCTTGGGTGTAAACTAATTAAGCGTGCATGTGTATGTCTATTGTATTGGGAATAAAAAATGAGGCGTTTGTAAGCTCGTATGTCTTTTATAGTATTGTTTTGTAGTTTTGCACACGTTTGTATTCTATTAAGCAATGCATTTGCATCTAGTATATGCAAGCTCTTATTTATTGTGAGTAGACTGAAATCCACCCGTCATTAGTGGCTTATGGTGTGAAGTTTAAAATCTATCAAGCAATGTAGTATTTGCATTGTATTTTCATTTGCTTGGATCCATGGAAAATTAGACGTATCTTGAACATATAGACATCCTTCAATGCCTACCACTCTCTCATGAACGCACAATAGATTTGAATTATATATATACACACATACATATATATACATAGGCATATATATGCATATACACACCTGATTATATGCAGAAATAGGTGTACATACATATATACATATATGCATACATGTATACATCTGAGCATATATTAAGACATACATGTATGTACATACTTAGTTCTAATTTTCATTTTTCATTTAATGAATTCAAGTGCAATGGCAATGATTGCATGTGCAAGAAATATTACTTCCACTCTTGATCATGAACAATACATTATCATGTGAAATATTCATGAAGAAGAATGCATGCAAACACAATAGTATATCAACAAACTCATCAAGTATTTCCAATGGAAAAACTCACTAGAGTAATTATTATTATTAAAAAAATCAAGAGAAAGAAAAGCAGGAGGAAAATACCACTAGACAAAATGAAAATGAAGTCAAATGAACTTTGTATGAACACTTGTATTAATAAAATGTTCGTATCAAACACAGGATAAATATGCTTGACTAAGTCGCATGTATCAGAAATATGATATCTAATAGATTACAATAAATAATGTAATGTATAATTTATGGGAATCCAAATAGTTCTATGTACATAGAATTAGTCAACTTAATGTATGTAGAAATTATAATCTCAATGTGGTTATAGGTGCATTAATATCAATCGACACCAATTGAAACTCCCTATCAAACTTTACTGATATAAGTAACTGTATAGAGAGATTAAATATGGAAATTAGGCTATGCAAGTAGTAGTTGAAATCATAAAACATGTAAATATTAGAAAGAGAAATTGTTTAATATAGAAGAAATTCAAAACGAGTACATTATATAGCTTATGTTCGTGGGAATATTTAGAAAAAACCAAAAAAAATTCTTGTTTTTGCAATTTTGTGATTGACATGTGTAATTTTCCTCGTGGTTTTGGAATTTTGTAAATATCTTTAATAATAATAATTATTGTAGGGAGCTTTTCTATTGGAAATATTTCATGAGTTTGTTTGTATAGTCATGTCTTGCCATGGACTCTTCGTGGGGATGCATGGCGTCTTGAGCAATACATTTGCATTTACTATTTTTGTCTTCTCATTTATTGCAAGTAGGATGGAGTGCAACTGTCATTAGTGTGTTTTGGTGTGAAGATTTAACATTGTCAAATGAATTGTTATCCATTTTTCTTGTTCATTGGCTCAGGTTGTTTGATGAGGTTGAAGCTTGCTTCTATTACGAGGGTTTTCACCTACTGTGTTAGAAGCAAGAAAGGTGGCCTTTGTAAGTTCCTATATCTTTAATCGCATCTTGATACCTAGATTCATTGATGGGGAGTGCACTTGAGCCCAACATATGATTTGTTAGTTGTTGACAACAAAGAAGCAAACATTGATGGATTATGGCGAAGTCTGCAACTGAAGAGGAGATAGTGACTTTTAAAGGCAATGAAAGAGGGAAGAGAGGGAAAAATAGAGCACAACAGTATAAATAATGTTAAAACCTACAAATGACTTTTTTCTTGTTTTGAACATGATATAAATAACTCTTGGTAGGAGACACAGTTTTGATATTGATCAACTTTCCTTAGCAAATGAAAGAACAATGCAAAAGAACAATACTTACAAATAATTTTTTTTTTGGCTTTGATCACATTTTCAATTTTAATTAGCGAATGTTGATTTGTGGTAAATAGATTGAAGTGAGATTCCCATTAATGGATCTTGGTGTTAAGTTTAATGCATGTCAAGGGAAAATGATCTTATCTATATATATTTATACGTATATATATATATATATCCATATATACATATATATATTATTTTTCAATATGTATGTATGTGTGTACATATATGCATAGGAAGACATACATATGTGCAAGTATATATAGGTATGTATATATACATATATATATATACACATATATATTTGTACATGTGTATATATATATGAGTTTGTTGATATACTCATGTCTTGGCATAGGCTCTTGCTAGGGACATGTGGCATCTCAAGCACTACATTTTCATTTACCATTTGTGTCTACTTATTTATTGTGAGTAGGCTGAGGTGCAACTACCATTAGTGGATTATGGTGTGAAGTTTTAAGTTTTTCAAGCAAAGTGGTATTTGCATTGTTTGTTCATTTGCTCAAGTAGGATGCCAGTTGCAGTTCAATCAATTAGATGAGAATGAGAATTTTTCCTATTGGAAATATATTAGTGTGTTTTTCAGGAAAGTAAATCGGAGATAAAGGATCATTCAATGCTCCAAATTCTCACATATCCCACTCATCCTCATCCCTTTTGTTTGCAAACATTTTTGAGTGTTCTTTTGGTTATGTAGCCATATTGGTTTGGCTATGCATTAGAGAGGCTTCTTTTCACCAAATCATTTTTAGTATTAAACCATATTGCATACATTGATACTTTGTAAAGTATAACGATACATAGTTTAATACTTAAATGCTCTTCTAAAAAAGAAGTCTCTTCAATGCTATAACCTCCACTGTCACTACAAATTTTTATCCTGTAATATGTTAATGTTGTTGCCAACATTACATGCACATTCCTATATTATGTATTTGATATAAAATGGATCCGTTTATTGGTCTATTAAATGGATATGTTTATGGGCCTCCTTAGCAATATGATGTCCATGTTCGCAATGTAGTGCAATTGCTTGTTAATGTAAGTCTACTTAGTTATATCAAAACTTATTCAAGTTAATTGTATATCCATGAAACAACAATAGTTAATGAAACATGTCCAACTATTCAAGATATACATAATGAATTGTGCATGCCTTCATCCATGTGCAATATGCACATGTTGAATAAATCAATGTCAAAATGTCTAGAAGATAAGTTGCATTGTTAGTAGTCATTTCCTTTCCTAATTGGAAATTGTCATACATAGCTGCAAGTTAATCAGAGATCAAGGTCCATTCAATGCTCCAAATTCTCGCATATCCCGCTCACTTTCATCTCTTTTGTTTGCAAACATCCTCGAGTGTTGGTTTGTTTACATAGCCATATTGGTTTGGCTACGCATTGGAGAGGCTTCTTTTCACCAAAGCATTTTTAATATTAAACCATGTTGCATACACTAGTAATTTTTCAAGTATAATCATACATAGTTTAATACTTAAATGCTCTTCTAAAAAAGAAGTCTCTTCAATGCTATAACCTCCAATGTCACTACAATTTTTTGTCTTGTAATATGTAAATGTTGTTGCCAACACTACACACATTGCTATATAATTTATTTGATATCAAATGGATCCATTTATTGGTTTATTAAATGGATATGTTTATGGGTCTGCCTAGAAATACGATGTCCATGTTCATAGTGTGGTGCAATTGCTTCTTAATGTAAGTCTACTTAATTATATTGAAACTTATTCAAGTTAATTGTATATCCATGAAACAAAAATAGTTAATCAAACATGTTCACCTATTCAAGATAAACGTAATGTGGCCGAATTGCCCTTAGTTTAGATTATGGTTGATGTTAAGTAAGTGGTTGTTGGTAATGTCATGATGATGTGGTGATTTTATTATTTAATTTAATTTTAAGGTTATGAGGTAACACTAATAATATGTTTGGATTTGATTAATAAAATTAATTTAATTATAAGGTTACCTGTTTCATTTGGAATTAAATAAAGAATTAGATTCAATGATAAATGTCAATTTAATTATTGTTGGGAGTTAGTTATTTAAAATAATCAGATTAAATAAGGAAAGATAGTTATCATTTAATGATTAAATTCAATTAATAAATTTAAAAGTGATAAAATATTAAAAAGGATTAAAAGGGAACTTAATTTAATTGGGAAGTGAAATTATAACTGAATGAACTACATTAGTAAATGATACGATAACTATTTTGGATGGTTAATTATTAAATTAAAATAATAACTAAAAGAAGTATGAGTAATTAAACAATGTGATAAGATTTTTATTAATTTCTTTGTGAAATAAATAATTAATTAAATGTTTTAATATAATTAGAGGTTATGAAAGAATAAAATTACATTGTTAATAGAAATAAATAAAAATAGAATATTGCAAGGTAATTATCATTTAATGTTTAAATTCGATAAACAAATTAAGGAGAAAATATTTATCTGTAACTAAAAGAAAGATTAAATTATTAATTATTTATTGAATATCTAATAGATGACCTATTTGGTTCATATATTAAAGATTAGATTATAAAATAATAATTAAGGGTCGTGGCTGTCATTCATTCATAACTGCTGGAAGTTGAACGGTTTCCGAAGGGAGTGGAAAAGACTCCATGAAACAAATTATTAAAATGAGAATTATTCTAGAGATAAAAGGGGGATTGGCGGGTTTGAAGGGTGGCTCCTTCTGTCATGGATTGTTTGGCTTAGGGTTTTTGGTTCCAGACAACATTGGTTTACAACGCCAATTGGTTTACAACGCCAATTGAAATTTCCTGTTAATGCTCTATGGAAAAGAGTACAATTTTCTTTCCCCTCTCTATATTTTTGATATGTTGTGTGGGAATTGTAAATCATCTTGAAGATTCAAATTGCATGTGGTGCTAGGGTTTTGATTTAAGTTTTTATGATATGGTTTTCAACTTATAATCATATGCGGTGGTTTCAATCTATATTCATATTTTATGTGAATAATTATAAAAAGTTAGTTACGTATTGAAATCTATTTGTATTCTGGGTAAATTTTACATTTCATATTCTTAAGTGATTTAATGAAAATTCATTTATTTTATTATTGATGAACCTCTCGTTCTTTATAGATTTATAGATGTGAGATTAGGATTAAAGATCCATTAAAATGTTGATTTAAATTATAATATTTTAAATCTATTGCGATTGTTTATATATATATATACATATTATATTTTGTTTGTAAAAAAAATAGATATATATATTGTTATACTGGTAAACTGTTTCCTGTGACTCTATTCAAACAGTCTAATTGTGTCATCCATAACATTTTTTATACAAACTATTTTGCTGGTAAATTTAAAGGGTTTCTCCAAATTCCAGTGTTCTATTTGCTGTCCAAAAATCTCAAATACCTAGATTATAGTTTTGGCGTTATGCTTAAAATACGAGGCTGCTATCAAGCTGCTCCCTTATGGTTGCGTTTTGCTGATAATAAATATAATTTATAAAAAGTTAAATTAAATTTTGGTCTGCTAGTATGATAGGTTTTGAGGTAAATAGAGAAATAATAAAGAATGTTATCTTGGTTGTAAAATTAATGATTATACTATATAATGAAAATGGGTGACACATTAGAATATCGGGAATTAGGGTTATGCTTTTGTAACTGAATAGGTTTAAGGTAAATATTGTGCAAAGGGTATATTCTTTTATTACTATGAAGGTCTTGCTTTTAGGTAATATTCGTAATATTAGTAGTTAAGGAAATTACGTTGAAAGATGTTTAGTTAATGAAGTGAATGAATTAGAGTAGATTAACTAAAAATATTAATTTTATTTAGGTTAAGGTTGTGCTGTGAAGAATTAGATTTTTATCCCAGCTAGATAAATGATCTCTTATTTGTAATCAGAAAGTGAAGTTATATATATATATATTTGTTTATTAATAATTAGGTTAGATATTGGTTGAGGTGAGATATAATTAGAGGATCTTGTTTTGAATAAATAAAGTTATTAATTGTTGGCATGAAATCTTGCTAGGTAGTTAGTCATTAGGGGTTAAGGATGGTGCAGTTAGAATTCTCACATTTGTTACCTTAGGAAGAAACAAATGTCCTTTTTTGAATATTATTAATCATTGTATCTAAATTAGGATGGAAAGATAGGTTAAAAGTTTTTAACGTGAGATTTAAATTGAGAAAAATTATAATATAAAATATATCTTGAATTTTCTTACATGTTCTCTTAATTGGTAATTTAATTTTATAGTATTAATTTCATGATATCTTTTATATTTCTTTTAGAATGAAATAAATGTTATCTTAATATCTAAACTCCTCGCATGCTTTTAGGATTGGCTAATGGATACTCTTGGCAATTAGGTAGTTGGTTACTTAGAATAAAATATTGCTACAATTACTTGTGAATTATTGTGCCAGGGAATGAATTAGGTAAATAATTAAAGAGAAAATGGTTATTTCCATAGGTTGCTTAGTAAAATATTATTTAACAAAAGATTTTAACGGAATGAACATTATTGAATTAGGTATTTAATTTTGTGTAGATAAATGAACTGTGTTTTTAGTTAAAGTAAATTGATTTATATGGTTAATTAAGTTTTAGGGTTCACTAAAGGAGATAAGTGATTCTACATTTA
>VDFB02155899.1:0-56530 GCA_007258455.2 Sequoia sempervirens
TTGTAGCCATTGTGGTGGACATCACGATGAGGTGATATGTCTTATGCAGCTGGAAGTATTCCTCCCTAGTTGAGAGGGAGTGTTGATGTTATTAGCAGCCGCGAGCCTCTTACTTCCAGCCAATGAATTTAATCAAGCAATAAATTAAATATAGCCATCGACTATTTCATTTGTTGGAGATGACTTAAGTGAAGAGGCACTTCACTTGGATAGAGAAATAATATTTATTTATTATTATTTGTTGAGGCCGACTCTCCTTGATAATCATGCCATTTCATTTGGGTCATGTTCTCTGGTGGGCGACTTTGTATTGTGAAGAGGTGTGTCTCTTCCCATGAATTGTATTTATATGAGATCACTCCATTCATATCATCATCAAGTTAAGTTCATTCATTCCATATTCAAGTGTGATTATCACCTACAATAGTTCACCTTTTATCAAAGAGAGTTTGAGTTCTTTATCTTGTATTTGCATCAAAGTGTGATGCTGATAAGGGCCATAAGATTGGCATCATTGTAAAGAGAAAATTGTTGTTTATATTGCAATATAAGAAGAGATATTTCTTGCTGGGTTTTTCTCCCTCAAGTGGAGGGTTTTCCCAGGGTATCTATTGTGTTCTTGTGTTAAATTTGAATTAAATTTCTGTGCTATTAATCTGATCATAAAACGAACACCACTGACCCTTGTTCTACACTAATTAGCTTTATGTCCATACTTGTTGCAAGTATAACAATAGCCATTAAAAGATTGATTTAATCTTCCTCCATTAAACTAATTCATCATCTGGGTTCTGCATTCACTAGCTTTATGTCCAATTTTATTACAAGAAAAACATTGTCCAAAGAAGGAACCAGAAAACTGATTCATCCTATTTCTGCATTTAGTTTCCCTATGACCATATTTATTACAAAAAAAGAAAATACCATTGAAAGATGGACACCTTTGTGCATTAGGCTGTCTCATAAGTGGTCTCATTGCAAAATTTCTTGAATTTCTTTTTTGCATCCCTTTGTCTTGAGTCTTTTTATTGTCCTTTGAACTTTCACCTGTTTCATTTCCCAAGCCACCTTTGTCTTTACTTGGTTCGTGTCTAGCAAGCAGTTCTTCAAGCTTATCAGAGCTAGATCTGAAATTGTTCTCACAAAGTTTTTCCTTCTCTAGTTCTACTCTCAAGTTTACTACCTCTTGTTCAAGTCTAGTGCATTCATCATACTTGTTCTGCACCATTGCATTCAAACATTCTTCAATTCTCTTCTTTTCCTCTACAAGCACTTTCAATATGATGATCTCTTGTTTTTGCTGCTCACTCACTTCTCTATG
Organism: Sequoia sempervirens; assembly: GCA_007258455.2. Taxonomy (NCBI): domain Eukaryota; kingdom Viridiplantae; phylum Streptophyta; class Pinopsida; order Cupressales; family Cupressaceae; genus Sequoia; species Sequoia sempervirens. Next base: position 1,322 of record VDFB02155899.1, read on the forward strand.
TCTTTCCTTGAATTTCTTCAATTGTTCTTTAAATTTTTGGAAACATTCATTAGCCTCATCTAGATTTTCTTTCAAGTCTCTTTTTTCATTTTCTTCCTTATCAAGATCTTCAAGTGCAATCTGGAGTTCTTCTTTATCATCGATTTGATCAACCTTCAGGATCTTCCTCAAGCAGTTAAGCTCTACACCAAGGAACCGAAGCTCTGATACCAATTGTTAAAAGGCATAGGACAATTGAGAGGGGGTGAATCAGTTATCACCAAATTTAAACTCAAACTTCAAACACTTATCAAATTTACAACCACACTGTTTTGTTATTAAGTATGAACATGAAATGCAGATAACAGAAAGAAAAATCAACACAATGAACACCAAATTTTACATGGAAAAACCACAGTGAGGATTAACTCACAATATAAAGTAGTTCAAAACAGGATATAAAAGGTTCACTGCCAAGGGATCACTGCTTTGAATTGGACTCACTATCTAGATACAAAATCTCACTTCTTAAATAAGGAGACTCATTTCCTACAAAAGATTACAAAACAAAATTGGCTTCACAACCAAAGTGAACTGAAGAGAGTGCACCTAACAAGTGTTGATACAATTCCAGTGATGCTTAATAAATAGACTTAATGCACTTCATCTTCACACTTCTCGCATTCACAGTGTTGGTTCCCAAATCAACAGATGCAATGAGTCCTAAAGAGTAGCCATTCTCTCATATTCAGACTCAACAGGTTGATATGGCCAACGAATGGGAGAGTGAATAAAATACCCCTTTCTCCCCTCTACTTTAGGCTCTCTTAAACTTGGGAGGGTGATCCCAACAGTATATTTATAGACACTTGTGTGCTGAAGTACCAAATACACTATAAACAGATGTTTCTCCTTTAGATGCTTAATAGACACAATACTATAAAGGCTTGGCTGACCTCTACAATAATGCCTAATTTAAACATGAGAGATGTAACTCATTAAAATCCTCACACAAATGAACTGAGATTCATATTTGATTTAAAAGATGATCAGTTGTTGTATTAACTAACACATGTAACATGAAGAGCACACTTAGATCAGTGCCTCATCCTTGGAACAAAGTCAACTCAAACACATACATAATCTAATAACAATTTTTACATGACAGCATAAGACACAATGCTAAAATGTTGCATTACAACATTTTAGCATTGTATCTTAACCTTTACTTCTTACTAGCATCCTAGCACTCAATTCGATACAAACATACGACCATATTCAAGCACCTACATTAATTCTTTGAATTAATAAACAAGAATAGAGCCACACATCCATCTCAAATTGATAGAGACAAATAAGACAACCTTGATCGGATCATTCATAATTTGTAAAACTAGTACATATGAGAGTAAAATAGTCTCAAACTTGAAAAATTCAACATTATTTTGCCAGTATTGTAATCAAAATTACATAAATATTGATAGACTCAGATCCTAAAACTTAACTCTAAAATGCTCTGTATTCACACTACAGTGTTCTCTGTGTTAAATTACAAAACAACCTCTTCAAAAATGAAGCAGAAAAATAACACTTAAGGAAAAAGAAACCCTAAGTGGAGATCTCCCAATGACATTTGGCACATTCAGGTCCATAGATCAGTAACTTCCTTTGCTTGTTGAAGAATCTTAATCCAACAATTTATTTTCTTGCTCCTCACTCCACTGCCCTGCAACAGAAAAATATTCTCTAGCCTAAAAAATCATCATTCCTCTTTGTTCTCCTGTTGAAAAAATATACCTTTGTCTGCAAAATATTTTACCCCCTTTGTTCATTTTCACCCAGCTGCGTGAAAATGGTGTTCTCCGTAAAAACTCATCTCCAGCAAATATTTTGTACAGTGACTAAAATATTCACATTACAAAATTATTTATCCATGCCCTGCTTTTACTTTTGCATATTATTAAAATTTTAATGTCCAACAAAAACTATTTTCCTTTATTTTATCAGGCATTAAAAACTGACTTACTAGTGCCTTTTGATTTTACCTGATGATGGAAATATTTCATCAAAACATTTGCCCTCATGTTTTATATTTCACTCAAGATTAAAAATTTGCCACCTTAAGTAAAACATTTAATTACCTCCTCCCGTAGCATTTTAAAATTTTAGAAAAATTTAAAAATGTTTTCACCTGGGCCCATCATCAACTTCTCCCCAATCTTTTCCATCGCTTATCTCTAATTCATTTCAAAAGGCAAGAATTAAAATAGCGATGCCTGAGAATAACTATGCAGCTTAGTTTCATCGCCAATCTCTAATGTATTTGAGAATGCTAAAATTAATTAGCGATGGGAGAAATAGGGAGAATAACCATCACACATCGCTCATGAGATGAGAAAACATTAAACAAATCAGGGATCGACGATATTCACTTTTGTTCCTCACACAACAACTTCTCCATTGATGACATGAAGAAAATGTTTATAGTGATCAACCAACAATTCAAATATATTCTTCCATTCACTGCAACAACTCATCGCTTCACATCATTTCTCCACCCTTTATTCAAATTTCAAAAATTACCTCAAATGCCCTTATGGTCTGACCATCACACATCTTTGATGGAATGTGGAACAAGTTAAACCAAATAGCGATGCCCGAGAAAATGCCACCATCTCTTATCGCCAATACAATGAGGAGGAGGGCCTTCAAATCCGTGATGGGCGATGAAAAGCCATTGCCATCGGTGATCGCCAATTCAAATGGGAATTACAAACCCAAAATAGCGATTGGCGATGAGTTCATCTGTGCAGCCGTGTGAAGCCGTGCTGTTACTTTTCAGCCAATCACAAACAAGAATTAAACTTTCTTTTGCTTAGAACATTTGAAATGCACTTTATACTTGCCCTAAGTGCAATTTTGCATTTTCCCAATATTTAAAATATTCAAAATATTTTAAATATAAACATTTGAAAACATTAGGAAATGGGCAAATTTTAATTACGCTTGCGGTCCTTTTGAAGAAATTTATTGTAGAAAAATGGTGACACTTGGAGCCAATATTTTTTGCGCGCAACCATAATCAATTATTTAGAGAAAACCCATTTGCTCAAATTTTTCCTAGCCATCAAGAATCAGGTACCTCATTTGTAAATTGGCCCTAGGATGTGTTCGCCGCAACAAAAGTACATTAAAATAATGTATCAAATGACCTCCAATATTGATGAAATGGAGCTGTAGAGGTTTTAGACAAAAACAAGAAATGGGTTTTCCTTATATTTTGAAAATTGGAAACTTTTTTGGACACCATTTTTGGCCATGTTGTAGTCAGAAAAGGATTAGTTAACCAATCAGAACTTATCCTAGGAGCTTGAAACTAAGTAGGCATGTTACCATTTGACCCAAGAATTCATTACAACAAATGACATGGAAATTTTCTTCCTGAGGTGAAATATATTAAATACCAAAGTTGCCTACTTGGACTTTTCTACAATTTCACTTGTCAGAAACCAATCAGGGCTCTCAAAGTCACTGCTTTGAAAAAATATCAAAGCAACTTCTAGGGGGCTACCACTGGAAACATAAGCTCATCTAGGGGCACTCAATATGTGTGCAATCAGGCTTTCCTTGAATCATCATTGATCACAAGATATTAAAGGTTAAACTTGACCTCCTTGAAACATTCTAAAAATGTAGGTGCAAAACATAGCAAAATGCATTTTCTTTTGGCTTGGTAAAAATAGAAAATATGATCATGGGGCTTTGAAATAGGACCAGTGAGTACATTAATGTTGGGAGAATAGAGAGCAACAATCCTTTCAACATGACAATCAACTGGCTCTGAATTGTGACCCTCCAAAGTAGGTCACTTGGACATATTTTGCAGGGGTACTTCTAAGTATGCAGAGGAAATTTTTTCAATATGGGCACTTCAAATTTGCAAATTTTGAAGGTTCCATCACACAAATTCACAATCATTATTACCTCATCCACCAATCTTCAAACCTGTCCAATATATACACTCGATCCATCCATAAACATCAATTAGGCCAGCCTAATTAGATGCAATCCTTGTTTACCAAAAATACCAACTGTTGGCCTCAAGTATTTACAAAATCTTTCGAAAAAGCAATTCAAATGCTCAACACACTACATCATGTAGGCATAGACCTAAGATAGGTCGCACATATATCTGCATAACAAAAATTGATTCACCATATCCCAACTTATTCATGAGGTTGGCCAGAAATAGACTTAATTACAAAAAGTAATCAACAGAATAATGTGGATACACCATATGAGCACTAAAGAACGAGAGATTATTATCATACATTCTTTCAATACCCATAAACTATTTCCCAAAACCGCAAGTAGCAACTATCAAACATGGAGGATTGCAAACCAAAATACCAGAGGGTGTAGCTTGTATACCGGTTCAAATACTAGACTAAAGTACTGGATCAAGCATTGACTTAGTCTTATAGTCAAAACCCGTATAACACGGTGGCATCAATGACAACACAAACTGTATTGTTAGCCATTCTTCTTCATTCTTCCAACAATTTTTTTTCTATATCTAGACTTGTATGATGAGAGTCACACTCAAAATAGTCCTAAGAGATGATTTTATGGATCACGATGAACAATATCAGGTGAATTTTGATATTTTTTCTTGATTCATGGCTTCTCTCTTCGATATTGGATTGTCCCAGAATGATGTGTTAGAATTGGATACACTAATGGTTAAATCCAATTATATAGGTGGAATGGACTATGTTTTGGTTGCAGCAAGACCCGAAGTAGGAATTCCAACTCCTCGAGATATTCCCCATTTTATTAATGAAGGAATAGCAATTCATGTTGCAAGAATGGAGAAATGAATGAAGGTGTTTTCATTGATGTCAACTAGTCAACTGGTTATCTACTGTTTGATATTACCATTAGTGTCACCGGCTGTATATGTTGAGGATATTGAGAAAATTGTATTAAAGAAAGTTTATAGGTATTCAGTTGTTGCTTTGGTATTTTCCCCTATGTTTGTATTGTTTAGATATGTTGATCATGGTTGTTGAAGGTTGCTATATCCAGATTTTTTGTTGTTGGTTCATTGTGCAGTTTGAGTTGTGTTCACCAATTGTGAACTATGTTTTTCTATGTTCTGGTTGAGGTCCAGGAGAAAAGTTGTTGGTCCAAATTTCTATTTTTTGAAGTATTTTGACCTGCAGTTCCAGAGTTAAGATGTTTTGATTGTATTGAAGATATATATGGTATTTGAAAGTTTCAAGCTTAATTGTTCTATGTGTTTTACACTGGTTTGGCTAACCTTGTGTTAAACATTATCTTTGAAGTTGATGAAGCATGTGTTTGGGTGGCCCTCATTCTAATTCCACCTTAGGATGTTTTGGTGTCGACCTAATTTGAATTTGATTTTGGATGAACGACATTGGATCTTTTTCAAGGATGGAGATAGTATAAATACAAAATGGGTTAGTAACGAAAAATATACAAGAGCGAAGAAGAAAGATAAGTGAAAGAGAAGATTGATGCAACATTGATGCTATTAAGAAAGTGAGTGAGAGTTGTGTGTGGCAGATCAATAAGAAGCTTAAATGTTGAGTTTCCAGATGTAGTGAACAGAAGGTGGACTCTATCATTCATGCATGTATGCAAGTGATTATGGTGGAATCTTCTATTGCATTGAGATTTTCTTCTCTTTGTAACAAGTCTTCTTTGTCTTCTTTGTATCTCTATGGCAGTGAGCCCTCTGGGTTGTAGCCCTGTTGGATAGTGAATCCTTGTTTCAGGCAGTGAGCCTTGTAACTCAAGCAGTGAGGCTCTTGTAATCAGTTTTGATATTCTCTATATTGTGAGTTAATCCTCACCATGGTTTTTCCCTCATTGGGTTTTCCATGTAAATCTAGTGTTATTGTGTTTTGTGATGGTTTTGAGTTTTGGTGATGTTAGATCTTTTGGGAAGTACTAAGTGTTAGTTTCGGTAATCGAATTAAAGTTTAAATCTTTTGGGAAGTGCTAAGTGTTAGTTTTGGTAATTGAATCAATGTTTAAATATGTGACAATTGATTCACCCCCCTCTCATTTTTCCTATCCAACAGTTCCCTTGACCCCTTTCATGGGGTATTTTCTCAGCATGACTTTGGTAGAACACAAACAACTAGTTTCCCTTAGGTATGAATTATCCAAAATGAAGCCAAAGAAATAGATTGAGACCACTCCTTTGGATAAAAGATTTTGTAAAAAAATTGTGATGTATATACACACACTACCTTTTTAGTAATGTGCATATATATAGATATTTGTATTTATGTTTAGTGAATGGATTTATAAATGTATCTTTTCTTGTTCCTTTCGATGGTGAGAAAAAATGCTATTAGGAATGTTTTAAGAATCAAATTTCTTTTCTTGCAAGTTTTATGTCTTACAAACTAGTGATCTTGAGATTTAATGGAAATTGAACCAATTTAATTTAAGTCTAACCTTATTCTAAACCTAAACCAATATACACATATTTACAGAAAAAATATCTAATTATTATCTCTATCTCATGTGAGTAAAATTATTTTTAATTTAAGGATCACTTTGGTAATGTTTTTGGCCCTCAGTCTAGCAAATTCATCTTTAAATTCAGATATTTGTGTTTTAATTATAGCATTATGTTGTATCTTCAACTAGTATCAAATTCATCAATTTCATGTTGTACTCCTTTAAAACTAACATCACAGTTTTTGATTATTTCTCTATGGTGGAAAGAAACAACTTAAGTGTTTTCTCCATTTAGATTTTAGTTTTTGAAATATAATTCCTCACTTTTCCATAATTCATTATCATGTAGATTTGAAATGTGTTTCCCCTTTGCTATTTGAGTTCCTATGATCTCAAATCTTCTCATGCTTCCTTGTCTTGAGTATACAATGTAACCTCATTATTCCTATCACTTTTCCAAGAACTAATAACTAAACTACTAGTTGTAACTTCTTTAATCCTTTTCTTCTGCAATTTGATGAAATATTATCATTAAATGAAAATGAATAGGATTCATATTCTATTTTTAGTATTTAATTATTTGAATCATCTTTATTCGAACTTAATTTTTCTTGTCCTCCTTGTGTTCACAAATTTTGACACATTAGGATCTCTAGTTGCAACAAAAGAAATTCTCTTTATCTTCCACAATTTTTCTTGTGAAACCCTTTCAAAGGTTGATATGTTAGGTAACATTGATGAAACACATTACTAAGTATTCTAAATCTTTATAACATGATCTCTTGACTATTATTCTATATCATAAAATCTTATGTTTTCATTATCACAACATCCAAAAAATTGATTATTACTTGTAACAATGCTTGTTATAATTCTATATGGTCTTTTAGGATCATGTCTTCTAGGCATGACATTCGGTGAATTCCTATTTTCATATCTAAATACTCGCTAGAGAAATCATTTTCTACTAGCTAAATCCATTCTAACGAAAAAATTTGAACAATTGATTTTACCATGTTCCCTTGTTTTATAGATCCTACGTCTTTCTATTAATCCAAATTTAGATAAATTTTAGGGGTCCACAACTTTTCATTTAAAATTCTCTACACATATGAGACATCCATGTTGAATGAGAATTTATCATGTGATTTGATTTTTCCTAAATTTTTCATCATTTAATGAATTTTAAATCTTTGAGAGTTTTAGTCTCCTTTTACTATGTCAATTTGAGCATGAGATCTACCATCTCTTGATAAAATATACTCACAAGGCCCTCTATCTAATGCCACTTCTATTGATGTGGCTATTATGAATGCACCAACATATAAATATATTTTATTATATGGAAAACAAAATCTATCTTATCTTGAAAGAATCACTAAATTCAATTAAGGATTTAGTTATCCCAAGGCTCGAGAATGTCAGGTCTTGACTTAATAGGTTCACTTAGGGTTCATTGTTCAATTATTATTTTCACATGGGGGCCTATTGGTGTTCTAAAGATTTCTCTTTTAAATAACAATAAATTTTAATAAAATCAACAAATCATGCATTCATCACTTTTTCATAATCCATTCAATTCTAACTCTTTCCACAATAAACTTCAAAGATTAAAGTTGATAAGAGAAAAGCCTAAGAAAATATATAGTTTTAGATATTTCCCACACATACTAAAAATAAGAGAAATAATGTAGAAACTATTTTTTTATTTCACTAGATTGCTTCACAAATACATACAAACTAATGTAATATTTTAATGAATAGAATTGTTCACCAATCAAATAGCTTCAAAATGCACCCAAAGATGGTGTAGCAAATTAATTATTTCACTAGGAGTAAACAATTATAGTCATACATAATATAGGATTAGGAATACCCTTCAATTGCTTCAATATTACCAACCCTTATAGTATGTATAATTATTTATTGAAATTGAACAAAAAATAGGAAATAGAAACTGAATTGGTATATATCCAATATAAGCTCTATTTTGTCAACAATTTTTTACCCCTAAAACTAAGCAACTTCCTGCCTTTTATAGAATACAAGACAAGAGTTCATTACAAAAATAGAACATGGCTGGGGAGAAACAAGTTAATCATCATAAGACAGTTGGCACAAAAATATCTTTTACATATATGAGGAAACAATCATATAGTTTTAGAAGAATTAATAAAATTTATGTTCCATTGACTTGGTCTCTACTGATGATTCTTTAGCCTATCAAAACAATATATAGTATATGGGATACATCACATTGGTCTTCAAAGTACTTGTGGATGATTCTTAGATGCAACCTCCTTAAATCAAACTCCCTTAGCTCTTTACTTTGTTCTCTTTTTGTGCTTGTGAAAAAATAAAAATTGTTCTACTACTAGCAGACCTTGAAATTCTTACATCTTGTTATATTTTGGCATCGAGGAAAAACATATGATTCTAGTATTGAGAAAACATTCACTTCCAACATCAATAAAAAATTTTGCTTCTGGCATCAGGAAAAACACCTGATACCATATCAGCATCTGGTTTCACCTTCTAGAATCCTCTTGAAACCTACATTCAAAATTTATCATGTGAAAGATTATACCATATCCATAATATTTCAATTAAACTAATCCATATAAAACATTACTAATTAACCCATTGGTTACTTCTAGTCCATCGTATCCTTTGAACGATTTCTAAATCAATTCTTAAATTGGCTCAAACATACTTTCTATAAAAAAAATTAGAAATTTTGATTATTGTAGAATTTTGGGAATTTATATGGTTACAAAATTCTTAGAATCTCTAATGATCAAATTATGCAATGAAACAATAAACATTATTATTATCCTTTATCCCTTAATTAAGGCTTCTTTCATTGAAAAATCTTCCTTTATTACCTCAATAATTGGAATGGTAAATATACATCCTGGATTGAGTTCATAAGCTTCAAAATATTTAGCTCTCATTATTACACTTTTAACTCATTTTTCAGGTCTGCCTTGTGATGAAGAAAATGTGTGATAGCAGAACCCCCTCTTTACTTATGCATTCCTCTAAGGATTGGGCAGGCCAAACTACACTTGTTTCCTAATACAAAATTTAAAGGTACAACATCTGCTTCTATAGGTCATTGCTTCCCCAAAACTTATAACCTCTCTAATTTTACCCTTTCAAACACTTTTTATGAGCAATATTACAAAAAAATAGGGTTTTTCACACCTTTTGCACACTTAGTGGTGACTTAAACTATAATATACTTAAATTGGGTCCCCATGTTATTTTAAGCACCATGGGGCATATTTTGAGACCACACAACAATTTACCCACCTCTTGCTCTCATATGAGCATCTCTAACTCATTGCATCTCCATATTGGGTCATTTTTGTAATACTAGGTAATTTTTCACCTTGGATGGGCTTTGAGAGTAGTTTCAAGTCATTTAAAATTATTGTAGAGGTGATTGAAGTATGTGTTGATCAATTTAAACCATTCTTGGGACATTTATTTCTATGCAATGACATTTTAAATATCTACAAAAGTTTTTTGAGACATGTTGGGCATTCTTAGGCATAATAGGCACTTAAAAACACTTTCAAGAATAAAAATATTGCAAATGCATGAGAAATATAGCTAATAAATTTTCGGGACTTGAAAATAGTAATTTTATACATTTGAATACTTCTAAAACCTCCCACAAAATCCCTTTATATGGAAAGATGTTATTGTAACACCCAAGACCTCTTATAACACATGTTTGAAATGCATAAAACATATCAAAACAAACTTATGCATTAGGAACAAATAATATGGTTTCCAAATTTCAAAGTGCACATGGTATAAACCTCTAAATCCTTCTCCAAAAACTCTAGCATAAGTTTGAATCTCAACACAAGTTTGGGGGAATTGAAAGAATTTGAAACTGCACTATTGCATTGAGCAATACATACCTTTTTAATTTGACCTTTTAAAATGACTTTATATTTTTTTTCAAATGCACATTCACTTGCTTTCTAAGGAGATAATATTCAAGGTTTTTAAACTATTATTTTTCTTCCCTCCACCAAATAAAACCTTAAAAAATGATTTAATTAGGTCCCAATTTAAAAAATTTAAAAATTGGTAATCAAATTCACTGCAAGTGAAATGACAAGATCAATGTTAGAGATGCATGTAAATTTTGGGGGTCATGAAAACTTGTAAGGGGTATTAATAATTGATATATATCCTTGTTCTATCACTAGAGCTTGAATATAAAATTTGTTTATGGGAGATCCTTTGTAACTTGGGCCAGTCCTTAAGCACTTACATGCTTAGAACTAAAAATTAAAAGATATTAATGAGACTTTTGAGTTGTTATACAAGAACAACCAAAACATGGAACCGACAAGAGAGATGTGGGTTGTTGACATAATGGGATGTGGCATGCCTTCGATCCTCATCAAAAATTTCTTTGAGATGTGGCATGAGAGACTATAGCATGGTTATGTTTTGAAATGCCCATCTAATTGATAACTAAATTTTCTAATATAATTACTAAATTGCTACCAAAAGGAACCAATCACCAACCAAATCAACCATAAAATGTTTAATTTCCACGTGTTGGGAATTTTTTGTTTTAGATCATTATGAAAAGAATACAATCACCATTAATATGATTTTATTTCAATGAATATATTTTATTTAAACATATTTAATAAAACATAATAATATAATATTCACAAAAAAGGGAAGACAATAAAGAATCAAACTCACAAAGTCTAACGAGACTAAATAGATAACAAAGATGACTAAATAAAAATAGGGCCAAGCCCAATAAAGTTTAAGAAACTTAAATAAAATTGGAAGGGGGAAGGACCTTATCATCGAGATTTCCCAAAACATCTTTGAGCATAAAATCATTGATTGGTTCCTAGAAAGTAACAACGCCTTATTCTTTAGGAGGGTTATTTGAGGGATGCTAAGCATGGACACAAGAGATAGCCAACTCAGGAGAGGGAAATTTTCAGTGTTGTGGGAGTAAATGGTGACTCCCCAACACCCCCAAGAACAGTTGCTAGACCAAAACATCTTCCACAAGAGAGAAAATGGCAAGAAATCTTTCTTGAACAATGCAAGATTGATTAATGGTTGAATATGCTTCAATAAGATTTGATGCAAATGTACATGAGATGCCTTACTTATAAAGGAAAGGTAGAGATGTAGGATTAGACAATATCATGACAAGTTTCTTATTCCTATTACATGATACAACTAACAAACTAACTACCTAGGAATCAAGCAATACTAGCTAGATAAGATAAGTTCTAGAAAGAATCTTTTATCCTAAGTAAAATTAACATGTGAATATGTCCCCTAATTACATAGTGAGTGAATAAGCTAGGTACAAGACATTATTTACACCAACACCCCCCCTTAAGTGCAACTTGGGGAGAATATTATTATGCAAACTATGCAAAGACTATGACTATGGGTCCCAACTACTAGGCCATGTTAGGTACCCATTTACAATGCAATGAAAAAGGAGAAAACCTAGTGGGACAAAACTCCTCTCCAAAAGAGAGAAAATAAAAGAAAACAAAATGATGTATGGAGGACTCAATGACACCCCCAAGGACTACATCCATCATGTTTATACAATCAATGATCCCCCCATAAGAGGGTAATAAAGAGATAAGATATCCCCCCACTACAATGATAATCACTTGCAAATATGGTTAATGTATGAAGACAAAACATAATCTAATGCCTACAAACAATGTTTTTCCCCTTAGAAAGAAGATACACCATGTACAACTACAAGAATGCTTCCCATTCTAGATAGGAATTGATAGGAAGAGGAATGCATATGTATAAAGATTGTGTCTCTGAAATCTACTCATGTGTTCCAAGTTCTTGGATGATGAAGATGATGCCACAATCCAATCAGGTACATGCCCGATCACAAAAAAAATGTTACAAACCAGGAACCAATGGAAACTAATCTTGAACAAATTCTGAAGATGAACATGAAGTGACAATAGTGGATCCATGAATATCATCAAATAGGAGAGATAAACCCTCAAATTGGTCCTTCAAATCTGCAATGTGAGGCTCCACAAACAAAGAAGAAATGTCTGTCACATAGGAACCCCAATAAGGAAGACTATTAGATACCTGTTGCAATGAATCAATGGAAGCACTTAATGACATCAACAGAAGATGAATATGTGATCTCAATTGGAGAAGTAGGAGCTGCAGGAGTAGTCTTCGGATCATCAAGACGCTCAAGTTCTACATCATATTAATCTCCTCTAAGGTCTCATCATCATAGGGTATGTTGTCAACATCATCAAGTGGAATGAGGCAATCTAAATTAGGATCAACTGGGAATGGAGGCTTGTGTGGATCTCCAAATATCTCCCAAACTTTGGTCCAAACTGTGCGTGGGAATGACATGTCAGAGAAGACCTTATGATAGGTCTCACTGAAGATGATTACACTGAAACTAGAACTGATAAATCCTATGATATGATCATTCTTATTACCCCAAACAGATTTCTTATATGTTGCTTCTAGTTTAGGATTGAGTCCATAAAGATGTGGAAAAATGTTTAGCCACTTACAATGTGTGATTATGCTTTTTTTCCATGACTCATAATTATCCCTAGTCAGAACTATTACAGAAGGATGAGTTGAATAACCCATGATTACAATGATAATACACTTATCAAATGATACAATATGAGATCAACATATACAATACAATTGAAATGAAGTACAATGATAAAAAAACACTTTCCCAACTGCCAAAATATCCAAGTACCCTTCAGTAGACCTACTGGGAAAAATTTGAAAGCACAATGTACCTAGAAAAAAAGGAAAAAGTGCATGGATTTCTTAATATAACTCCTCAATACCTTTCCAATTCCACAAGGCTCACAAAAATTGGAGATCATGGCAAGAAGTTACGAGCTCGAGAGCAAAAATGATTATCTGACTTCAATCAGCAAAAAATGGCATCAAAATGCAAAATTTCTGAAAAATAACTTCACCATTGGAATATTGAGCTTCTCAACTTTCTAACGATATTTTGTTTCAAAAAATTGGCCTCCGTATGAGAAAGTTATGAAAAAAAAGAAAAAAATGATAGTTTTAGGCACTTAGGGGGCCAAAACCTAAGCAGGTCAAGGCTAATTTGGTTCAAATTTTGGCTCCATAATACATGGCCGGCCTTTTTTGATGAATAGACAACTATATATATTATTAATAAAGATAAATTTACATATTCACAAAAAAGGGCGGGTGGTAAGAAGGCACACCTCGAGAGTCACATGGGTAAAGCCCAAAAAACCAAAAAAACCAGAGTCACTTGGGCCTAGCCCAGAAGTCTATAAACATTACAAACATATAAAATAAAATGGCCATCAAGCGGCTAGAGCAGTGCCAATAGAGCCAAGAGGGTCTCTGTCATCCATGTGTTCCCCTATAAATCAACGGGGTCTAGAGTGACGTTAGGAGGAGGACCCCAACCATCATCAACATCTTTCTCTTTATATTTATCTTTATCCTCATGATGGGGCAATATTGTAAGCGCCATAAACAAAAAACATTTACCAAAGTTTGGCCAACCAGAGTTGGTAGTAGAAGTATCATCAGAGGGTCACCCAGAATTACCACTGCTGCTCCCTGTTGCTCCTCCAGAGGGCCACCCTTGGCCAGCCCATGGAGGAGGAGAATGAGTCCACCGAGGAGGGCAAGAAAGCACCGAAGAGGAGGATGAGAGTGGGGGCGAGAAAAGCCACTCCATTGTCGGCCCTAAGAAGGCGACCAACCGCGAGAGGAAGTGGGCAAAGTGGGAACCCGAGCAATAGTACATGGGGAATTTCCCTAATGATCCAAAAGCACCTGAAGGTGAGCCACCTCAAGTGTAACCTTGTTGGATTGAACTTGAATCTGCAAGAGCACATTAGAGAAAATAATAGCTTTAGAATAAAAATAAATATTTTTATCCATTTGTGTGTTAGCAAATATGCAGGCATTTCTATCTTTCTAGATATTGAAGAGGATTTCCACCATGAAAGTGTGCCAAAGCTTGGTATATTTAGTAGGAAGTCTGGGAAAGTCTCCTAGCAGAATCATATGCCAAGAGAAGGGCTCCAGTCTGAAAGGCTAAAAGAAGTCATGAATCTAATTCCAAAATTCCTGAGCTATGGTGCAAAACCAAAAGAGATGCTTAAAAGTCTCAGCTTGCCCACAAAAAGGGAAACGAGGGTCCTGGACCCCCAAGTGAACAAGTCAAGAACCCATAGGTAAGCCTTAGAAAAGAATACACCAAGAAAAGTGGGAAATTTTTGGCTCAACACTTGTAGAACAAGTGGCAGAGAATATTTTTTGCCAAACATGAGTGGAGGATTGAAGAAGCCACCTCTGGTTCACACTTTCAAACATAGGAAAGTGTGGTGAAATCCATCTATAACCAAGCCTAGGCTTGTAATTCCTGAAAGGGGTGTCTGGGTACCACTTCCAGTCCTTCCACCAGGGCTTGGACCCATGAATTCCCACCTTATGAAGCATTTCTATAGGAATAGCATTCACCAAACCATCATAAGTATCATGGTCTTGGTTTTGAAGCCTATAAAAGGCACCAAAATCTTCCCATGGCATGATGCATATTGTAGGTCTGTGAAACACTTGTTGCAAAGTTTGAATTCCCTTCTTGTGGAATATTATTTCCTTAAGCCAAGGTGACTTAGCCAGTGATTGACCATTACTAGCAAAGAGAGGCGACCACCAAACATTCTATTGATTGAGTGAAAGCCCATCACGAAAACCAGAGCTGGCCCAACAAAGTCATAGCTTAAGCACCTACCAGGCTCTCCAAATGCTCTTGGCCATGAAATTTTCCACAATTTGAATTGGTTCCTTCATGACCAAAAGGGTTTGAAAGCCAATCTCCTTCCAGGCGGGTCTGTGAATAGGGAAACTAGACTGAATGCAATGCCTGACGAGAATCTTCCAAGCTTCATCTCTAGTAAGAGCATGGATTATCCATTTCACACACAAGGTAGTCCCTTGTCGTTGAGTGGAGAGCAACCCAAGTCCTCTAGAGTCTCTGGGAAGGAAGCAAAACTCCCAAGCAACATGGTGAAACCCTCTATGGGACTCCACAGAGGCCCAAAGAAAGTCCCGAAGCAACTTTTCAAGCTTGGCATATGCAAATTTTGAAGGGGCCTAACAAGAGGAGTAGTAGACATGTGTGGCTGCTAAAATATTGAAGCACACTTGGAATTTCCTTTCCAGAGAAAGAGTCTTGTAATCCAATAGGCTAGCTTTTGATCAATCCTAGAGAGGACAGCTTGCCACAACTCAATCGAAGAAGCCTGGAAGGCAAAGGGAATGCCTAGAAACAAAAAGATTTCCCCTAGCCCAATCCATTTCCAAATATACTACTAAAGCCAGTGAGGAGTGGGAAATATAGATTGTTTGTAGCACAAAGTTTTATGCTATTGAATGGTAGAGCCAGATGCCAGGAAAAAAATGTTAAGACATTCAAGAGCCACCTTAATATTATTCTCTTCCTCCAGAAGAGTGAGGAAAGAGCCATCAACAAAATGGCCATTAGCCAGTTGAGCCTAGGAGTTAGGCAGAGTAATTCCTTTGAAATGCTGTTGAGAAACCACATTGGGCAAGAGATAGCCAAATCCTTTGGCAACAAGCACGTGAAGAGAAGGAGCAAGCGCACATCCTTGTCGAATGGAGCAGAAAATCCCAAAGGCAAGAGATTGGTAGCCATTAATGGTGATACAAGTAGAGGTGTCTAAGAAGAGCATTTAGATGACCTGAATGAAATTAGGCACAAACCCCAAGGCCAGAATAAAAGGCCATTCAATGCGGTCATAAGCTTTAGCAAAGTCTATTTTGAGAAAAATAGCTTTATGGTTTGAACGCCTAGCCCACTCCATGCCTCCCCACACATCAATGATATTGTACAGGATAAATTTGGACTTGATAAACCTAGTTTGCTCTGGGTGCATAATCTGAGGCAAAATATGGTGGATCTTTAGAGCCAAAGATTTAACGATGATTTTGTAAGAAACATTGAGGAGCGTGATAGGCTGCCAGTTATAGATGTCCTCGAGATCTCCAGACTTAGGTATGAATTTAATATTTCCTTTGTTTATTAAATTACCCAGGGATTTGGAATGAAAATCCTCGAGATAAACTTTATGCAAGTTTTTCCCAACACAGTCCCAAAGGGCATTGTAAAATTCACAAGGGAAACCATCAATCCTTGGGGCCTTGTCATCAACCATGGAATGAATGACTTCCTTTAAGTATTCAACTATGAGTAATTGATCAAAAAAGGCTTTCTGGGCTAAAGATAGCCTATTTGGCACAACAACAAGACAATCCTAAAGGTCTTGTTGTCACTCAAGCGTAAACTCCTGAGCAGTGAAAACTTGTTCATAATGATGAACAAAGGCCTAGAGAATGTCAGGTAGCTCAGAGAGCACCTGGATTCCATCTTTGATTTTTTAATTCCTTGAGATGAGTTTATGGCATGTAGGGCCAAAAAAAACTCCTTGGAGGCTCGGTCGCCAATCTTTAACTAGTGCAATATAGCTTTGATTTTTGTACCTCTGATAGCATAATTGTTTGCAACTTGCTTTTGTGTCTTAATTCCACCACCCTGACTTGTAATGATGCAGAAAAGGGGCTAGCCGCCAGAGCCTCAGTAGTTGAGTACAGATTAGTTGTGGTAGCCTCATAAGACTATTGGAAAAAAATGGAAAGCTCGCGCCCATAAATGCGCAAAAATATCACCATGCGAGTGATAGCATCAGTCCTCCAATTAATCTAGCCTTTATTATGAGTTGGCACGCACTCCAAATTCTAGCCTCTACAAATGTGGGCCAATGTGGGCTGATGAAAAATTAGAAACATGTTAAAAAAGAATTGTGTTTTGCAAGCCTGAGGCTGTCGTGTCTCCCATTTAATGTGAAAAGAATTTGGGAAATGATCTGAAAAAGTCATATCAACTAACAACTTAATCAAGAGTGAAGAGTTGTCAAAAGAGAAAAAAAGATTGAGTTGAGATCATAGCACAATCAAGGCATTTAAATATTTTGTTAGAGTTAGCCCTGTAATTACACCAAGTGTTCCAGAGGGAATGAGAATGGAGATGACTAATATTGGGATCAAAGAGCCCCAATTTATTACACATGTAAAACCATGCCTCCCTTTCACCAGTTGCCATCTGAATGGAAAAGTGTCATCTTTATCATAGGCCATGTCAACCATATTGAAATTCCTACACAATAACCAAGTAGCAACTGACAATGAATCAACAATCCAACGCCAAAGCACAGAGTGTTCCACAACATCATTAGAAGCATAAACATTAATAATCAAGGAATGATTATCAATGTTGAGAAGGATCCAGATGAACCGATGTGTGGGGTCAGACCCATGGTCAACCACACAAGCATGCCACCGTGGGGACAAAAGGGTGATAGCTCTGCCACACCCAACTTCATGATCAGTACAAAATATTTGACTAGCTTGCCAAATAGAGCGACAAGCTGACGTAAGCAAAAAATAAGAAATTTTAACTTCTTGCAAAGCACTTCAGTACCAAAATATTTCTTCAAAGTATCCCTAACATAATACTTTCTGGAGAGGTCTGTCAGACCTCGAACATTCCATGAGAGGAAATTCATGAGTGAAACTCCTCCATATCGTCAGAGTCTGACTCCTCTTCATTCAAAGAAGAGAAGAGGTTTTGCAAAAAATATGGCGAAACTGACCCAATTTGAATATTCAAAGAAGAAAATATATGTTTATCCTGCACATATTCACCTTCTTCCAATGGCAGAGAAGGACTGCAAGACTTCCTTTGAGCTCCTGCCATGGAAGGAGAAGTGTTAGACTATGTTATCATAACGACAATAGGCTGAGGCGTGGCCTTTGGCCTAGGCCATGCTGGAATATTATTAGCCTTGACTAGAGCCTCTTTCCCCTTAGCTGAAGGGTTTGAAACAGTTTTTGTTGGCTCAGGGGCTTTGGAAGCCGACCTAGAGCCACTGGACTTATTTTTATGATTCATAACCGTGGTCCATTTTTCATCAATTTTGGCAACGAAATTATTTTCCTGATGAGGCTTTTCAGACTCTCATGGTGGAGAAGGAGTACAAGGCACTGCCAAAGGGTAGTCCTTAATCTTGTGGTCTACAGACTAACAACTATAACACATGTTAGGTAGATTAAAATAAGTGACCTTCTAGGTATGCCAGAGAGCTCCAATTTGAATGTCAATGGAGTCCTTTAGATCTTGTGAAAGATCCACTTCAAGAAATACCCGTTACTGGGGTCGGGCCTAAAAGAACCTATTTGGCTCAATACAAATGACCCTCCCCAGAGAGGACACAATATGATTTAGAAAAGGCACATAGGGAAAAGGTAAACCTAAAAATTCAATCCAGACTAGGACCCGCAACTTGGTGTCATCTAAGACAGTGAAGTCTCGGGTCCACGCTTGGAAAACCAACAAAGAAGAACTGGCATACTAGGGACCATGGTTCAGGATTTCCTAAACATGACTGACCTCCATAAAATAGAATAAAAAAAATCCTTGGTTAAATTTTGGACCATATCAAAGCGGACCCCATGAGGGACCCAGGCCTTGTTGACCCATTCTTTAAGCACACTTTCAGGGGGAGTCCTCCCAACAAAATACCCAACAAGGGTGTGTTGCTCAAGCCAATAACAAGCATAATCAAAATGAGGCAAAGGTAAAACCACATCAGTTGGGGAGTCAAAAGACTTACCTCCTAAAACACTTTCAGAACAAATTTCTAGGGTCATTTGTTTAGAGAAGGATCCATTGAGCAAAGCCATTGAACTTCCAACTCCAACATGAACTACTGGGTTAGAGCTGGTTGAAGGCATATTAAAACAAAAATACTGCAATAAATGTGGTCGTACACACAAGAAAAGAGAAAATTCTTGCACAAAGAGCGTAGTATGACACAAGAGGGGCCAAGAATGACCGCAGACACAAGAAAACCTTGGTTGGCCTTTTTTCAATAAAGCAAGGTGTTAATATGTTAAAAAGGACCACTATAACATAGTAATAGAGCCAGCCTTTTCAAATATTTTAAACAAAGTTTTATATTAATATAAACTCCTTGTAGTGTAAAAAAGGTACTCATACCATGAAATCCAGTGACCAAACTTTAAAATGCAAGTTTTAAATAAAATTTGATAGTAACTGATGAACCTGCAAATGAAGTCAATTCCATGCAGAAGAAAACTTTTGGCCAATGCTTTATATGACACTTGGCAATATTCTAAAATGCCAACCACAATTTTTTTTTAAGGTCGATCGATAAAACAATAAGACCTACAAAAGAATTAAACGTGTTTCCAACAAGATTTGACTGGTATAATGTGAGTTGACAATGGCTAGTACCTGTAAGGAAGTGACAAATTCTAGCAGATTTACGGTACAAACGGAGCCCACCGGTATTTAAAACCTAAAAAAATTAAGAATAATTTTAGCCCAAAACAATAGTGATTTTTTCCCGATACAAATAAAATAATTATTTCCTGAATTTTTCATAAAATACTATAGAAGTTTTTTTTAATATTTTTCTACAAAAATAATAGTGACGGCTTGCCGAGGTAAAATTTTTTTTCCTTAGAAACAAATTTAATAAAAAATGGATGAATTTATAGTCAAAATTTGTTTACGGAGCCTTCTAAGCGCAATGGTGATGCCAATTTGGGCCCAAAGTGCTCTAAAAAATCAGTGACCTCTTGGATCAACTACTCTTCACACTTTTCCAAACCCTTCATATATCAGCCAAAACATATCCAAATTTGATGAAATGAAAGGAAAACTTGACTTTCTTCAACACCCTGGATTCAACTGTGAGGTCCTTGAAACCCCAAAATGTACCCAACAAAATCTTCAAGCCAATATGAAACCCTTAGATCTGGGAAGGAATCTGCAACACCTAGAGCTTTGATACCATGTGGGAGTAAATGGTGACTCCCCAACACCCCTAGGAATAGTTTCTATACCAAAACAACTTGCACAAGAGAGAAAATGGTAAGAAAGCCTGCTTCAACAATGGAAGATTGATTAATGGTTGAATATGCTTCAATAAGCTTTGATGCAAATGTACATGAGATGCCTTGCTTATAAAGGTAAGGTAGAGATGTAGGATTAGACAATATCATGAAAAGTGTCTTAATCCTATTACATGATACAACTAACAAACTAGCTACCTAGGAATCAAGCAATACTAGCTAGATAAGTTATAGAATATCCAACTAAGACTTCTAGAAATAATATTTTATCCTAAGTAAACTTAACATGTAAATATGTCCCCTAATTACCTAGTAAGTGAATAAGCTAGGTACAAGACATTTATTCACACCAACAAGTGCAATGCTAGCAAAGATATCATGATGCTCATCCATTGTGATTCCCTTGAGAGGAAGAATAAGGTAGCCTAGAAGGCTAAGACCATCCTCCATGAGTCACATTGTCTATACAAATAGGGGTTGAGATCCATAGGTGCCAAAGAAGTGGGATCCACTATCATTTCTAGTAGGATATATGTGAATTTATTGTAATCCATCTCTTCTAGCAATTTGAAAACTAATAAGAAACGCTTATGCCTTTGCTTCATTGTTAGAGCCATCCTAGATTTTTTTTGGCATTGCTAGTTGAATCAATTCATCACTATTTTTTAAGACAATGCCACCACCTAAAGGCCTCAAATTCCCCCTAGATTCCCCATAAAGTTTAATCTTAAAAAAAAAAACCTTACAAGGAGCTTCTCAAATTTTCAAGCAATAGATGGATTTAACTGAGGAAATATGGGACAATCCCTTGGTTGGGGGGTAGAATGAGGTTCCAATTTTTTAGGACTCCATTATTCCAATTTATAAAAAATTTATAGGTATAGATCCTTTGATGGATGAAAACATTAATAAAATTTAAGAAGTACACTAGAAAGGCATTTTGAGAGGATTTTTATTCTAAATATTCTAAAATTTCTTTCCTTCCATAACATACAAATCAATTTAGATGGGGCTATCATCCAAAGACTTGCATAAGTGGATTGTTGATGAGTTTTTTTCTAACTCTAGAAGAGCTAGTTTGTTGAGTTGGGGAAGACTCCTTTCCATTTTAATTTGTTACATATTCATTTCAAGCGATGGTAGCTAAAGGCACAATTGAGGATAAGATGGTCTAGGTATTTCAAATTGCAACCACATAGAACATAATTAAAATCTTGAGGGATGAACAATTTTTGTAGGTGGTTGCTAGTTAGAATTTCTTATGAATATCCAACTAGGAGAAGCCCTTGATTTGGGAAGAATATCTTTGTCCCAACAAATAGAATTTATCTAGTCATCCTCACTATTATCTTGTAAAATAGATTTGAAACTTACCCAAACTATATAAGCTCTACTAGATGGTTCCTACCAAAGTAACTCTTCCTCTTCCTTAGAACTTAAAAGTTTCCTTGATTTTAGAATATTTTCTAGGTTGGAATTCTAGTCTTCTAGGGTAATCAAGTAAGAAAAAAATTTCTAACTTGCCAAAGGAATACCATTTTTCCACTTGATTTTCATAGTCTTTAAATTTTGATCCCAAGAGGATTTTTCAAAGAGGAACTTAATGATTGAAACTTAGTGTTCCTATTTAGATGAGCATACCCATTCCAATACCCATTCCACTAATCTTCCCATAAATTTTCTTTTTCTCCATTGTGGATAGCCCAATAGAAGTTATGAACAATGAGATCATGACTATTGGCTATAATGTTCAACATTCTAGAGCCCAAAGGGGGGTTAGAAATAGTGAAGATAAGTTCCTTTTCCTAGTTGTCCAAATAATTTTCTTGCATTATTACACACCATCTAGATTATTCTTTTTAATATGTATTATAGGAAAGCTTGGCTATAATACCCCTCCTCTTACTGTTTGGATTTAGTATTTTTCTATGCGTTTGTTTGCTACTTGTGACTATGATGGTACTATTATTGTGTGACTTGGTTAGTTAGACTTTTGATGATGCTGTTATTCCATTAGTAGACGGTTGGTGATTATGTTTATGCACTTGAGGAGTTGATTATTTCATTTGACATTGTGGTTGGTTAGATGTTAGTTCATTTTCAGAATGATATTATGATGCAGTGATTTATTTAGATATGTTATGAGATGAATTGTTAGTTTAAAAAATGTTATTTTATCAGATAGATTATAATTGTTAGAATAGGTGTGATGAAGGACAATATGGCATCACTCCTTCGCGAGTGCCCTGTTATGTTGCAATTCCTTCTCACAATGCAATGCTTTGATTTAATGCTTTGACTTTATATATATATATGTATGCACATGTACACGACTTCGTTTGTATGCAGGATTGCAGGTACAAGTCTCGATTCCACCTGCTTCGGCAGGACAGGGTGAGCACCAATAACCCAACGGTTAAATGTTGAAATAGAGGTGACGATGAAGTCCTCCCGTTCCATGATGTCAGGTCGTCTCGTTGATTTGGTATTTTTCATTTTTGTAATTGTTGTCATTTGTGGTTTGTGTTTTGTATTTTTCCGTCTTTTGATTAATGTGGTATTTTATAAGTTATGATTAATTGATTGATGTTGATATTTTATAAGTTGTGAATTAGTTAATTAAATGTGGATGATAATTGTGTTTTTTAATGTTGATTTATTTGTATGAAAATATTTAAATGTTTTATTTAATTTTTATAAAATCATGTGTTTCAATTAAATAATAATTAAATATTAAATGTGTTTTAATTATTTTAATCAATTATCTAGTGGAGGATAATTATTAGAATAATTTATTTAAATTAAATAAGTAATGTGATGTGCAAGAAAAGTTGCAAAAATAGAAATTAAAGCAATAAAACAAATAAAAGAATAAAAAAAAAATTGAGAGAGCAAATGAGAATACAGATCTGGGTAAAAAGCTTGCTTTTAAAGAATGATTTTCTTTTATTTTTGATTTTTTTAGAGTTTTTGAGAAGAGAGGGATATTATATTTTTTTATTTAATTATGAAATTTGGTAAGTCTCACACACACACACACAGAAGATCAGGGAGATTGAAGTTGCTCAAGTCATTGTAGATGTACTTTTGAATATGAGGAGATTAGTTTTGAATCCTTTGCTATTATTTGAGGAGAGTTCTTGAAAGGATTTGGAAGTCTGTAACTGGGTTGCTTTGGAGAAGTTTTCTGAACAGAGAATCAGTTTGAGATTTGAACACGGTGATTTAGAGAAGATTTGAAGCAGGAAGGAGGAGCTCTTTGTAAGGACCGTCAGAAACAATCTTCATCAAGTTCTCAAATAAGCGTAGGATTCCAGGTTTTAACCTACTCCTTCTCTCTAGTTTTCTGATTTACGAAAACAAGAAAAATAAATTAGATTATTTGGTGAAAGAGAAATAAAACCTTAGAACAGATAAATTTAGGGAATAGTGAAAACTACTGAAAAAAATACCTTTTTTATTTTGGTATCAAAGAATGTTGAGATTAGAAAATCTTGTTTTGCAAACAACGGAAAATAAACTCTTCGAATGCTATTTAGATATACACGATCTCTCTGCTATTCTTGTAGAAAAGAACAATCTTGGTATTTTTTTAAAAGAATTGAAATATTATTTTTGAAAATCAATAAATTTATGGTCATTCTGTTTTGTGTTTACACAGAAATCTGTGTTCTGTGTCTGTATGTAATTATTTGCTATTATATATATAAGTAAGTGTATATATATAAATTTATATATATGAATATAAATATATAATATGTGATTATAAATAAATTGTTATCATACTGTTAGAAAAAAAACCCGACTTTAGAAATTCGTGCCTGTGCAAGGACGAAATTTTATTTTTATTGAAATAAACTGATAATAAAATAAAATTTGTAAATAAATTTTTATTAAAAAAAATAAATAAAAAATAAAAAATTTAAGTAATGGGAGAGGAGAGGGACGGCACAGGGCCGTACCCCCTCCCCTGCCCTGCGGCAGGCTACGGACTGCTGCGCGCAGCAGTCATACGAACTGCCGCGCGCAGTCCGTAGGGCTGCGCAGTGGTCCTATGGATGGACATTCTTTTGTTTTAAATTTTTCTTTTTATTATTAATTACAAATCAGCTTTTATTTTTAATCATGTATATTTTAATTAATATACTTTTAAATATTTGTTTTGATATAAATTTATTAATAAATTCTTTTATATTTGTTAAATATTATATATATATATATATATATATAGTGTATATTCATAATTTGAGCATAATTATATTCATTTTGTTTGTAAAATTTGAGAATAATATGGAAGAGGAATGTCAATTGATATATATATTTTATGTTTATATATATAGATATATAAATATATATATTATATATATATAGAATAAATTGCGTTTATAATTCGAGATATTTTGCAAGTTTAGAATTTATTTTATTTAAAATGAAATTGTAATTATTTTATTTAATAATTAAAATGTAAATTTTGTGTTTAAATTTTAAAAGGTTAATTAGTGTAATTATAAAAATATAGGGTATTATTCTATTGGTTGAACAAATAATTTAAACTAGATCTTGTCTTGATCCGTTGTTGTGGAATTTTATCGAGGAAATTGTGTTTCGTTATATTTGGTGATTGGAACTTGATAACCTTTTTGTGGATGGTTTGAGGTCCTTTTTAAATGCGTTTCGAATACTTGTTCGAAATGGTTATCGTTTAGTGTTGTCGATGTGGGGACCATTGTTTGTTTGTGAAGTCTTGTTCCTGAGGCTTGTTATTTTAAAATGTTTCTCGTCTTGGTTATACTTTTGGAATTGAAACTTAATGGTACGTTAGGAAGGGTTGAACAGTTGGTTAGACTTTTGGTTATGAGTTATTGCGAGAGGGTTAATGCCTCGCATGAGTTTGTTTGAGTATTATGCTTTTATGTTATAGTTCAACCCTTGCCTAGTTTTGATTTATGTTAGGGGTCATAGGGAGAGTGGCTCTTCATGGGCGACGGTGCCTCGGAAGGAGGAAGTGCTCAGGGGAACCCACGTAAGAGTAGTTAAACAAGTGATAACCTAAAAATAGAATTTAGAGGGATGGGTAGTAAAACACACAAGATAATTAAAATTGGATTCCTCGTCTATGCATTAGGGCTACCGTAGACTAGTGATAGACTGAGTAGGCCGTGGTCGGCAAAGTCGTAGTCTCGTCTTCATGAGAGATTATTGACTCCGCATTAGCTACCCTATGGTGTCGGCGCCTCAGTTAGGAGGAAGGGCCAGGGGATCCATAGATGGGTGCCGGCGCCTCAGTTGGAGGAAGTGCCAGGGGATCCCATGAGAGCTATGCGATGACACTCTCCACTAGACACCCCTGTGCTTGTTTCTTGTCACCTCTGGATATTGTTATATTTATGTCGTTTCTGATTTTAGGGCTAGGGGATTCATAGATGGGTGTCGGCGCCTCAGTTGGAGGAAGTGCCAGGGGATCCCATGAGAGCTATGCGATGACCCTTCCCACTTGACACCTGTTTGCCTATTTTCTTGTTGCCTCTAGAATTATGTACTGAATCGTTGTTTCATATTTATATGGAATTGTATTCTGGTTATTGTTTTAGCTTTATTTGGAAGTGTTTTCTGGATATTGTATTTTTATGACGTTTTTGATTTTGTGAACTTGTTTTATGAATGTTAATTGATGGTACTTCATGTTATTGTGATGAGTTCTCAGTTTAACTTGTTATGTGATTTGTGAACGTTGATAGTGGTTCATTGTATGCTTTGAGTTATACTTGTTTTGTATCATGTTGTTGTTGAGTCGGTTTGACATTCATGGTCGGGTTCACTTCCTCATCACCTCTGAGCACGGGGGGTGAGTTACTTGTAATTCACATGGTTGGGTGGAACGTGCTCCGCACCCGTTGGGTTCCCCATTAGCGTCCTGTCTTCTCAGCATTTCCAGTTGAAGTTGTACCAATGATCAGTTGTAGATCATATTTCATTATACTTGTATCAATCCCCATGTTGGGAAATTCAATGTAATTCATTTATCAAAGAAAATTGTAATGTAATATTATAACGATGATGTAATAGTTAGGCTCATTTGAAACTCTTTTAAGAGATTTATCATGGATGTATTATGTGATGTTTGTTGTTATCGCATCACGGGTATTGGATGTATCATTGTATATGGTTATTATAAAGTTAATGGTTATGTTGTAATTGTATCTTTATTTCCGTTTAGTCGTTGCAATGTAACCTCGTGTGCCCCAGAGAACCAAGTGTATTAATGCTATGTGTTACGCTATGTGGTTATGGTTTAATGATATTGCATGTTTAATTTAATTGTTTTAAAAAAAAAAATTATTTGCATTGTGTGTGTTCTTTGGGGTTTGCACGACGGGCATTACATTGGCTCCTAAGGCCCAATTCAAATCCAAAATATTATGAATTCCAACACCCCCAAGGATTTATGAGTACAAATTTTATTCCGAGCTAGCGATTCCACCTTCTTCTTAGTATCTTTAGACCCTTTCTAGATGAAGGTCCTTAATTACTTATTTATTTTATCTTCTAAAAACTAGGAATATTTAGAATAGAAGCATATAGACTAAGATGGCCAAGAGGATAACCTTTTACATGAGGAGCTTTCTTGCTAGTGCAACCATTTTCCTTTCCAAGAAACTAGATTGTTTTGGATAGAGGTTATCACATGATCCCAAGCCTCAATTTTATCCCTTTTAAGAATAGGGAGATACTGAGATTAGGTGAATGAAGGCTAATATCTTTGAAATTTAGCAACTTGATGATTTGACCTTGTCGAAAAGTCTAAATGTTTTTGAATAAAGTTCTTGACTTTGAAGCATTTATCTCCTGGCTTGAAACTCTACAATAATTATAAAACACTTGCAATTGTTGATGCCTCAAAGAAAGTTGCAAGGATAAATATAAGAGTGAAATCTATAAAGATAAAATAGGTTATCATGGCTTGGGATTAAGCTAAAATTATTCCTTTTTTACTTCTATTGAAGGTTATCTACCTTAATTATCTTATCATTGCTTCTACCATGAGGATGAAGAGGAAGGTTGAGATGGGATCTATTGTCTTAAACTACTATTGGATTTGAATAATCCCATTGAGCTATCATTGAGGATAATTGAGGATCTAAAAATTGAGAAATAGGAGGGAACCCACTAACACTAGCTAGGGGAAAAACCAAACATCTGAAGAACTAGAATGAGGAACTTCTAACTTACCTTGCCATAATATTTTTCCATATCAAGTTTCATTGTCATTATATGGATCTTCATTTTGTGGATTGAGTGAAGGGTTTTATAAGAAATAAGGATCCATTTTGATATTTCCTTGCATGGTACAAAATCACCTTGTTCCTTAGAAAATATAAGATTTATTAGTGTCCCATACCTTGAATTGATTGCTTTGGAAAATATTTTTTAATTTGAGTTACATGGAGAGATTGCTTTAAATTTGGTAGAAGAGGAAGTGTTGAACAACTTGAGAATCAAAGCTATGAAGGTAGCATTCAACTCTTTAAGGATACTTTTATGTTTCCTTACCTCTTTGAGGGATATCTAGATATCTCAACCAACAAAATACTAGAAAATATTAAAAAAGGTCAAGAAACCCTCAAGACATGATGCCTTATCTCTTGGGAGTGAAAATATAAATTTTTTAAGTTCCTCCAAAGAGAACCCCACAAGGAGCATCTTATTATGTTATTTTTTTTTATAAAAAGTGGCTAGGCCACTAAAGTATTTTATTAATAGAAAAGGAGATTACAAAATTCTTTCCATACAGGTTTAGCTCAAATAGAGAAAATTTAGAGTTGAAGCAGGTGAATTACATATTTGTAGCAAACAATAAAGAGACGTAGAGATACATATCTGTAGACCCATTACAAATTTATGTTTCAAGACCTCGTAGCTAGAATGACAAAATTAGTGCAGAAGAATTACATATTTGTAGAAAAAAAACCTGAAGCTAGAGAAGAGAAAAATAAATAAGGTGGGAAGATTAAAACCATGGAAGGGGCATGCTAGTCACACCCCACTTTGAGAGGAGGAGACCACATCTATTGGAGGAGGAAATAAAGGGGTAGAGTGAGGATCAACCAGTGCATGTTGAATTAGAAATTGCACTGAGTCATACAAATTTTGCACTGATTCATTCAGAGGAGGAGGCCACATCTACTGGAGGAGGAAATAAATGGGTAGAGTGAGGATCAACCAGTGCATGTTGAATCAGAAACTACACCATGTCATATAAATTCTGCATTGATTCAGTAATCGAGTTTCCCAAGCGAGATCTCAGGTGGTTCAAACAACAATTGAATTCATAGGGACAATTGTCTAATAAACCATGTGCCATGGAGCTGAAAAGAGCTTTCAAGGAGTGATCAGTTAACAAATATTGTTGACACAAAACAACACCCACCATGTTTGTACCCTGTAAGATATCATAACCCTCCAAAGTTGGTTGAAGAGTCGATAGAGGACAAATGTGGAGAAGGAGATAGTTCCCAGCTAGATATTTGACCATCTTAGTGCACCAAAGGATGTACATTAAATTGGAGACAAATAGAGAAGCAATTTCATTAGGCATAGCCATAGAGTGAAAATCCAACCAATCCCACCCCAAGATCGTAGAAATTTCTTCAGCAACCTGGTTACATTCAATTATACATGACCTTCTTAGTTTCTCCTTTGTAAATGGCACGGAATCACACACTTCATGGTACCTCATAGGCACAAATGCTCTAAATGAGGACTCCATTGAACACAGTCACAAATATAAATGCATTCTTATAAAACTCCACAATAGAATATTTTAATAGAACCCAGAAAACCCAAAACCTTGTAGGGGCAATCACACATGTTTCATTAATAAACCTATAATCTCATTGTACAAGAAAGAGGTGTGAACATAATCAACCTAGATATGAATAGGACCTGGAGAAGTACCAATACTCAAGCAAGAAAGATAGTTGTCACAAATGTGTGAAACCACCATTAAAGCAATATTAATTCATGTATTTTTAAGAATAAGTGCCCCTGATTGGGGAGCCGTTGGATTTTTCCATTTAATTAATCAATAATAAGGGAATGTTTCCTTCGAGCTAACGATAAAATGAATAAACATCTGTCAATCAAATATTTCTCAAAAAAGAGACATATAGCCGTTATAACTAAATTTGGCTATAACATGTGCCTAGATAAAGTGGACGTCATACGAATTGTCCATATCATTTTTTTTCCTTTTAAATAGTGCACTTGCTCATTTGTAGGATTTAATGTCTACTGCCACCCAACTCCCCATCAACCATCTGTGAGGAGAATTTCCTCATGGGAAATTAATGCAGAGGAGGGGGCCAAGAATTTTGGGCATGGAGCATCAAAATATTTATTTACTAGGTTAGTCATTTAATCAACCAATGAAAACAACTTACCTTCCCAATTAGCATACAAATATCCCTATGGGATATTAGAAAATAGAACAAAAAGATGTTCTTTCAAGACACCTTTTTATTATTATTGCAAATACCTTTGAGTACTACACCAAAGAGCTATTAGAATAAAAATTCCAAATTAGAGCCATATGATTATCAAACTAACTGAGAAATGAAGAACCTGGCATTGCCCCTAAAAAGTGAAGAATATCCATTTAAAACTATTAGGGAGTGCACCATGAGACAAATAATTAGAATCATGCAAAAATTGAGGCACATTCCTACCTCGAAAAGGTCTTAAAAGAGATCTATTCATTGATTACCTTATTTTCCATATAATCTTCCTGACCATAAGCCTCTCTATAACAATGCATAATTTGGAAGGAGGAATTTTTTTGAGTAGAAGTTGAATATGTGTCAGGAGGTAGTTCAGATGCCAAGAGTTTGAAGATCTATTTGAGATCGTTGTAACCACCACCACTGAGTCCCCTTCAATTATTATTTGAGGGATAGATAATTTTATTACTAATTCCAAACCTATCCTTAGTGCATTGAATTCTACCACATTATTAGTGCCTTCAAATAGTACATAGTACATTGCTCAAATATAATTTCCTTGCCAATCCCTAAGGACTAATGTAGCTCCAAAATTTCCAAGATTACCCCTAGAAGCCCCATCAAAGTTTAACTTAATGAAGTCTCGAGGCGAGGAATCCATTTAATCAACTTTCTATTCATAGAAGAACCCTGGTTTTGTACAGACCCAGACTTGGGAAGCTTAAGAAAGGTCTAATTCCTCATAATGAAAGAATCCTAGGAGGAGAACATTTTTTTTGAATGATCATTTCTAAACATTCTTGATAAAGTTACCTCTGATATGGAAATCTCATTTTTTTGAATAATTTGCTTCAACTCTAACTTATTTTTCCTAAATATGCGGTTATTTCTCTCCAACCATAGGTTCTAGATGATGATGGAATGGGATATTTCACAAATACAAGAAAATTTAGAATTTGGAAATAGTTTGGGCCAACTTAGAAAATACTTAAGGACTGAATTTTGTAAGGGGGACATCCAATCAAGTTTCAACATCAACCAAGACCAACACTAATGAGAAAAATCACAACCAATTAGCAGATGATCAGTTGATTCAAGTGCTTTACCACACATGACACATGGAAATAACGAGACTATTCCTAGTCTATCCAATCTCATCCCATAAAGGATTTATTCTTTTAGGTCCATCCAAGAAAATGCTCCAGCTTTAGGAAGGACATCAGGTCCCCAACAAAGTTTAAAGGGCCAAGGTGTGGTCTAGAGAGAAGAAGTTAAAGAGTTGTATCCATCTTTTACATTATATTTTCTTGACTTAGACTTAGTCCAAATTATTTCATCTAGTTTATTAGATACAAAAAAAATATTTTCTTCAATTAACACTTAAGAGATTCATTCAAGTGTGTAGGAGATGAAAGGAAGTTAAAGTCTTTCCATTTAACTCCATGTAGAGGATCCCTTGGATCAATTACAAAATATTCTTTCACCTTGTCACCCTAGAGTTCCTTTAGAGAAAGTTCTATTTGTCCACAATTTCCAAGGAGCCTGAGCAATTGGGGGCCATTCCAAGCCTCTTCCCAAAAGAGTTCCTTTTCACCATTTTTGATCAACTAGGAAAGATGAGGTTGGAGGACAGATTTGCAAGAGGTAATGTATTTCCATATTTTTGACCCAGAGGGGAGATCCCTTTGAGTGAAAATCCTTTCTCTTTCTAGAGAATTCAAATATTTGCACCTCATTATTTGATATCATTTGGTGTCAAGTTTAGAATATATTTTCCAGACTAATTTGGCGCTTAGTTTTTTATTTTGCAAGAAGAGGTCTCTCAAACCTGCACCCTAAACATTTTAGACTTGCACAATGAGTCCCATGCTACTAAAGGTAATTTTTTCTTTTGAGTGACATTTTCTTCCCAAAGGAAATCTCTAAATATCTTTTGAAAAGACATACCCTTATCATGTGGGAGTTTTAGAACAAACATTAAGTAAATTAGGAGGGAATACAAAACTACTTTTGACATCACCATTTTTCCTATGAAAGAAAACCATCTTGACCTCCATAGCAGGATCCTATTGGATGGAGAAGAAAATAAATTTTCCTAGAAGTCATGTTTTTCTTTCCCTAAGAAGAAAAGGATTCCCAAGTATTTGCATGGGAGAGAATCACATTGGAAGCCCTAAAATTTTAACAATTGTGTTTTAACTAGGGGATTGGCATTAATGAAGAAGATATTTGATTTAACTATGTTGAATGATTGGCCCAAGAAGGTGCAATAATCAATGAGAAACTTCTTAATCTCTTTTGCTTCATCCATGAATGCATGTCCAAATAATGAGTGGGAAATTGGCAACAAAAAAGGCCTAACAGAGATACCTTTCCATAGTCTATTGGACCATGAAGCAATTATGGATCTACTCAAACTTTCTACCATTAAAATAAAGAGGGAAGGGTAGAGGGGGTTGCCTTGTCTTACCCCTTGAGTTGAAGAAAATTGTCTAAACATGGACCCATTCATTATTATTGAGAAATTTGCACCTGAGAGACAAGAGGAGATCCATTTACACCAGCTGTTAGAAAATCCATTTTTTTTCAAAACCACCAACAAAAAATTCCAGTTGACCCTGTCGTATGCTTTTTCCATGTCTAGTTTCAGGACAACGACAGGTGTTCCCTCATGTGCCAAGATAGCTCCTTTTAGAGTGTCTTTTCCAGTATGAAACTACCATTCTCATTTGAAATAATGGAAGGGAGCAATTTTGCTAATTGTGAGGCTATCACTTTTGAAAAAAAATTATAGATATTATTGCACAAGGCGATAGGCCTAAAATCCTTAAAAGATGTAGGATCTTTTTTTTTTGGAATTAGGGCAACCAAAGTGGAGTTGAATTATCTTAAGCTATTTTTGTTTCTCCTTGATTCTTCCAAAGCCAGGAGTATGTCACTTCCTACAAAATCCCAACATTTTTGGAAAAACATGACTGTGAAGCTATCTAGGTCTGGAGCCTTTTCTATGGCCATTGAAAATACTACAATTTTGACTTCTTCCATGGTAAATTATGACATCAAAATTTTATTATGTTCTTCTTTAATCAATGTGGGGATATTGTTTAGTATCACATTATCATTTAAGGACTTATGTGGATTTCTTGGTGCAAGGATGTTCTTGAAGAAATCGACAGCTTCAACACCAATATCCTTTTTTGTTTCCAAAGTGATTCCAAAAGAGGATTGGATGGAGACAATCCAATTTTTTGGCATTTTTATTTTTGTGGAGGCATGGAAAAACTTAGTATTTTTAACCCCATACTTTAACCAAATTTCCCTTGATTTTTTCCTCCAATAGCATTCTTCTCTTGCCAGGATTTCTTATGATTATGATTTTAGGTTTTTTTCCTTGTCATACAATAAAGTATCCATGAAATTTTTAACTACTCATTTGTATACATTAGATCATTCATATTCCACCCTATTCTTTTCCATGAAAATATTCTTAAAATTTTTCACATTCGAAACTTTGATTTTGGTTTTAATGAATTTCAATTTTTTACAGAGTTGGTACATTTTGGAACCCTCTATGAAAGGGCTATCAAGCCACCAAGTTTTAAGCACGGGTATGAACTCAATCTCTAAATCACATTGCTTCAAATTTGAAATGAACCTTCTTTTTTGGTCTATCTTCAAATATAGATAAAGATATAGGGAAATGATCCAATCCAACCAAGGTATAAATTGTTGAAGACAAATACCAAGAGACATTCAACCAATTTTCTGATAACAAGAAATGATTCGACCTTTCTACAATCTGGGAGAAGTCCTTATGCCTATTAGTGCATGTAAAGTTTCCATTTTTGGAAGATAGTCATATAAATTGTTGTTAAGAACAAAGTTACTCAAATCTTCCATTACTCTTGCAAGAGGAATAATGCTACCATATTTTTATGAGGCATTATGGATAGCATTGAAATCTCCTACAAAAATCTTAAGGTAATTTTTCAAGGGTGAAAAAGCAGAGGAAAGTTGATTCCATAGTTGTTTCTTGCATGACGTAGAACAAGGGCCATAAACATTAAAGAATACAAAGTAATTGTTTGTTCTCAAGCATCTGGCTGATGCTTTAATCCAGATATCTTTGGAATCAAGCACATTTACCATAACATGACATTTGTTCCATAATATTACTAACCCCCCTAAGGCTCCTTGAGTCAGAGAAGCAAATATGTCTCAATTCGTCCAAGAAGAAAAAGCATCAAAGGCCAACTAAATCAAAAGTTTTGATTCTTGGAGGAGCATAATATCTAAATATAAGTACTTAAAATTTGACACTTAATTAAGTGTCATTTATTAGGGGCGTTTAGGCCCCTAACATTCCATGATAAAAAACTCATTTTTTTCGAGGAGAGATTTCATCTCCCCTCATTCATAGATTCATTTTAGAAGCCTTACACCCCTCAACCGAATCAAGTTGATGATTTTGAGGAGTTGACCTTGGACTAGCCATTCCTTAGAGTTTTTTTGAAGTAGATCTAATATTTTGTTCAAGTATGGTTTGTATAGCAACAACAATTTCTAATTTAGTTTTTTCTTTGTTAGGTTTTCTACCCCTTTTTCCTTTGGGAGAAACCAAATTTCCTTGGCTTCAGAATCAGTTTGGGAGATTGGAGTAGACATAACATTAGCCATGGAAGAGGAAGAAATATTCTCCTAGTCTAGAACAATATCCTGTTGCAATGGCATTCTCCCTTTTATTTCAGATTGTGAGATGGGAGGAGACAAATTCTTATTTTCAATGATCTCATTAATAAGTTCATCTATGACCTCTTTGATGAAATCCTTCCCCAACTTTCAAAAATACTTCATTGACAATATTCATTAGTTTCTCATCTTCTAATCAACCATTTAACAAATCTTCAAAATGGGAGAGAGTATTAGCAGTGCAAGTTTCATTTCTAGGTCATGGAGAAGAATGCTAGTTGGATGGTGGGAGAGAGGCCTCCGATATACCCAACATAGAGGGATCGTGATGACATGTAGGAGTAGAGGTAGAGAATGTGGAGCCACATTTGTTCATTGGAAAAATGACCTCAAAATACCCCCTAAGGGAGGAAAAATCCACAAGATCTGCCCATGAAAAAATTTCAGAATCCACTAAAATATTTGCCTCTTTCCATGAAGAGGAATCCAAAATCATTCTTTGGTACTGTTCTCCCTTGTAAGAGAGGAGCTTGATAGTCCTAGGGAAAGAGTTATGGTTTTATCAAAGCCCAAACCCTAAGCGTGGGTAAGCCATTTACTAACTCAAATTCTTTTTTCAAGAAAACCTCAACATGAGACACTATCAAAAACCCCAAAAAATATATTTCTACACCAGAAGTATCCCTTTTTAAAAACCCTTTTTCTTAATAGTAGATTTTTTTGAAGATAAAAAAGAAATAAGAAACTGAAATAACCATGAGATCAAAACAATCATACCAATTTTCTTTCACCCATGTTTGTATTTTCATCATTGACATGTCATCTCCTCAGATCTAAATGAACATGTCATTTAGCTCAAATTATGATACTTGTTTTTCCAAGCTTAGAGTGATTGACAGGATTGGTTTCCAGCGAAGCTCATGGCATGAAGTGGGGTTATCCCCATAAACAATTTTCTCCTTTTTAGAACATGGTAAACCCTCATTTTGGTTTCTTGAAGAAGAATCAGCTAGCATTTGGCTCTTAGAGCAAGCCTTTTCGCTATAAGAGCTAGGATGGTTGAAAACTCCAAAGTTTGGTGTTGTATTCTTCCAGATTTCACTGCCAAATTTACCCCTAGCAAGGCTATTGTGGGTGTGCCTTGAAGATCTGGGTGGCCCCATTTGTGATTAGGCTCATTTCTCATAGGAGGGTTAGGATCCCTCACATTTTCTTATTCTAGACTGGGAGTTAGTGCAATGTTGTTGAAAGGAATCCATCTTACAGAAACCACTATTCTAGTAGGATCTAGGATTTTGAAAACCATGGCAGGTCGTGGGTTTGTGACCAACAAAATTTTGTAGGTGAGAATCTATAGTTTTCAAGATACCATGAACTTTCCATGGGGTCATACCATTACGATTAGGTGGTAGGAGAGGCCACTCTTTGTCAGCATCATCTACCCAGTGGACCCACTTTTTTGAGTATAGGGAGGGTACAACATTTCTACAACTCTAGTTTCTAATAATTAATTTCTCATTATTATGTTCTTTTATTTCTATAACTAGGATACAATTCAACATATTTTCAAAATGAGCAAGAGTGATGTGAGAATATTTATTTAGGAGGGATTCAAAGAAAACAATAACTTCCCTTTTGATATTCCCTAGGGTAGTTTCTTCCTAGCCATCATTTTTTCATTGAGGTGATCTAGTTTGAAAGCCTTCTCATTTTAGTGAAAGAATGAAATAATTTAATGGTTTAATATCCCTTATTTATCCAAGATTATCTTAACGTCTACCTCTAGTGGATTTATTCTCTCACTTAATTTCTTCAAGAACACCTTTAGGTAGTTTCTCCTAGGAAAGAGGGGGAATCCATCCCTCTATTATATTTTTATTTAGGTCAAAAAGTTCTTGTTAGATCCTTAATTTCTTAGCATAGATGTTTCTTAAGTGGGCACTATTTTTTATTTTTATTTGAGATTTTAGACACTTTATTTTTGTATAGAGATGGAACATCTTGAAACCTTTGACATAAGGAGTTATTCTCCACCATTCCCTTATAAGTCTTAAGAAATAGTTACCCATTTAAGCCACAGTTCTCTAAACTTGAAGGATATTTTCCTAGGGGATTTTTCTTCAAATAAATATAACTTAATTAGGAAGTGATCAGATCTAGAGAAAGGGAGAATAGAAAATCAATATTTGTAAATATATGTGAGCTAGTTTTGAGAGATGAGAAACATTTCCTCCTATTTGACCAAGTGAATTTTCTATTGTTGAAGGGGTAATCAAATATATTATTTTCTATTATGAATATTTTGAAGTCCTCCATCACCTTATTTGGTAGGATTATTCATCTTTTCTTCTTAGAGAGGTATTTTATAGTGTTTAAATATCTCCTTAGAATAACCAATTATTCTTTTAGGGGATCTAAAAATTGAGGAGAGAAGAGGCCATAGTTACCTTTTCAAAAAGGAAGGAGAAGGACCATATATATTAAGGACCAAGAAGGAAAGACCTAGATAAAGGTTGCTTACTCTTTCCACCATCCAATTTGATGTTGAGGTTGTGGAATCAATATTTACTATATTTCATTTCCTAAGAATCATTAGTCCCTTGGAATCCCGTTAAGATTGAATATATAGGGAATCTCATCTATTCTATTTTTTCAAAATTAAATTACTTTTTACCTTAGATTGTTTCGAATCTTGAAGTAAAATTATATCAAAGTTGTCTTCTTTGAACTATCATCTTATTGAACTTATTTTTGAGGATCATAGATGTAATACCCCTCTCTTATTGTTTGGATTTATTATTTTCTATGTGTTCGTTTGCTAATTGTGATTGTGATGGTACTAGTATTGTTTGGTCTGATAGTTGGTTAGTTAGACGTTCGATGATGTTGTTAATATTCCATTAGTGGATATGATTATTTTATATGACATTGCGGTTGGTGAAGTTAGTTGATTTTCAAAATTATATTATGATGCAATGATTTAATAAATTATGTCATAAAATGAATTGTTAGTTTAGAAATGTTAGTTTATCAGTTATATTATAATTGTTAGGATAGATGTGATGAAGGACAGTGTAGCATCACTCGTTTGCGAGTGCTCTGTTACGCTGCAATTCCTTCTCACAATGCAGTGCTTTAATTTAAGGCTTCGATTATATATATATATATATATATATGTATGCACAGGTACACAACTTCGTTTGTATGCAGGTATTGCAGGTACAAGTCTCGATTCCACCTACTTCGGCAGGACAGGGCGAGCATCATTAGCCCAACGGTTAAATGTTGAAACAGAGGTGACGATGAAGTTATCCCGTCCCATGATGTCAGACCGTCTCGTTTGATTGGTATTGTCATTTTTGTAATTGTCGTCATTTGTGGTTTGTGTTTTGTATTTTGTCATATTTTGATTAATGTTGGCACTTTATATGTTTTGGTGTATTCGATTTAAATGATGGAAATAATTGTTTGTTTTAATGTTAGATTTAAATTCTATTTAAATATTTAAATGATTAAATTATTTTTTTGAAAGTCATGTATTTCAATTAAATAATAATTAAATATTAAATGTATTTTAATTATTTTAATCAATTATCTGGTGGAGGATAATTATTAGAATAAATTATTTAAATTAAATAAGTAATGTGATGTGCAAGTAAGTGGTAAAAACATAAATTAAAACAAAAAAAAAAAAAAAGAATGAAAAGTTGTGAGAACGAATAAGAATACAGATCTAACTAAAAAGCTTGCTTTTAAAGAATGATTTTCTTTTATTTTTTATTTTTAGAGTTTTTGGAAGTGTGGGACATTATCTTTTATTTAATTAAGAATTTTGTAAGTTTTTCACACAAGAGGATTATGGAGACAGAAGTTGTGCAAGTTAATGGTTCTGTACTGTTGAGTCTTTTGGAGTTTATGAGAAAGATATTTCAATCTTTTGCTTGCTATATTTTCTAGGAGGGTTTTAGAAAGGGTTTTGCAATCTTTTGTTGGTATTATTCTGGAGTCTTCTGAACAAAGAATTGGATTCGAGTTCGAGCACGTAATTTTGTAGAAGAGATTTCGAAGCAGGACGTTCGAGAAGCTTTTCATGAATGCCATCAAGATCAAACAAGCGTCATCAGATTCTCAACTAAGCGCAAGACTCCAGGTTTTATCTATTTCTACTCTCGTCTTCTGATTTATAGAAAACAGAAAAATAATTAGATTATTTGGTGAAAGAAAAATAAAACCTTAGAAAAGAGAAATTTTTGAGAAGTGAAAACTACTGAAGTAAGTAAAAAAAGAGAAGATTGTCTTTGAAAATTTGCTCGATGAATATTCTTTCAAATTGGCTTTGAGAAAATACTGTTGAAATTGTGAAAAATACATTATATGTTCTTAAATTGATTCGATTTGCTTGTTTTGAAAATATACATAGTTTTTCTTTGAGAATAATTTATTTTGGGAATTATAAAAAAATATATCCTTAATATATAAATATTTGTATAAGTTGTTTTTATTATGTTCTTCTATCCTCTGTACTTTTAACTGTGAAATTTGTTCATATGGGTTATATATATAAAAATATATTATATATATGTGCATATATATATATATAAATTTTGTATATATTTATATATACATATATAAATAACTCATTTGTCGTGCATTGTAATTGTTCGAAATTGTGGTTAAAATTGAATTTTGGCCGCCGTCGGAGTCCGTGCCTGTGCAGGACAGAATTATATTGTTTTATGAAATAAAAATTTGTTAAAAAAAAGAATAGGAATTTATAAAAGTAATTTTAAAAAAATAAAATAAAATAAATTAAAATTTAAAGCAATTAAAGTTTTATGGGGAGGAAGAAGGGACGGCAGTGCACCCTTCCTCCTACCCATTGGAGCCGCGGGTTGCACAACAGTCCACACGGTCTGTTAAGTCCGATGGACTGCACAGCAGGCCGTTGGGATTGCTACAGTCCCATACGGCAGCCCCACTGGCCCTTTGTTTTTTTTTTTTGAATTCATTTTATATATATATATATATATGAATTTATATATATATAAATATATATATGTATATTTATATATAAATAAATAAATATATATATATATATTTATATTTATTTATTTTATTATTTTGTTTGTTTTTATAATTATATATATATTTAAAATATATATATATATATAATTATT
Source organism: Sequoia sempervirens (assembly GCA_007258455.2). NCBI lineage: Eukaryota > Viridiplantae > Streptophyta > Pinopsida > Cupressales > Cupressaceae > Sequoia > Sequoia sempervirens. The sequence goes on from VDFB02155899.1 coordinate 41,226, forward strand.
ATTAAAATATATATATATAATTGTTATGTATTTTAAAAGTGAAATTATAATAATTTTATTTAATATTATTTATTTTAAAGTGGAATTATGATTATGCAATTTTAATGTTAATTAATTATATTTTGTGAATGTGATTTTATATTGGATTTAAATGTTCAACCTTGTTCATAATTAGGTAAATTTTAAATGGACATTGTTTAATTATTGTTTTGGTTAAACAAGTTTGTGTAGACAAGAATTAGCCTTTAGTTGTAATTGTGGACCTTATTGAGACAATCATTTTTAGTTACATAATCGGGATTGGAATCAAACGTAATGGTGCAACCTTGCAACTGTAATCTGAGTTTCTTTTTATGTTATGGTTTTCTTTGTTTAGTGTTGTCGTTGTGGGAACCGTTTTGATCTGTGAAACCTTGTTCCAGAGGCTTGTTGTTTAGAGTGTTATTCGCCTCTTGTTTATGCTTTTGAACGTTATTGGTGTTATGTTAGGAAGGGTTGAACGGGTTTGTAAGACTTTTGGTTTTGAATTAGTGCGAGAGGGTTAATGCCTCGCACGTTCTTGTTGTGGTATTATGCTTTTATGTTATAGTTCAACCCTTGCCTGGTTTTGATTTATGTTAGGGGTCATAGGGAGAGTGGCTCTTCGTGGGCGCCGACACCTCGGGTAAGAGGAAGTGCTCAGGGGAACCCACGTAAGAGTAGTTAAACAAGTGATAACCTAAACAATAGAATTTAGGGGGTTGGGTAGTTAAAAAAACACAAAATAATAAAACATTGGATTCCTCGGCTATGCATTAGGGCTACCGTAGACTAGTGATAGACTGAGTAGGCCGTGGTCAGCAAAGTCGTAGTCTCGTCTTCATGAGAGATTATCAGCTCCGCATTAGCTACCCTATGGTGTCGGCGCCTCAGTTAGGAGGAAGGGCCAGGAGATCCATAGATGGGTGCCGGCGCCTCAGTTGGAGGAAGTGCCAGGGGATCCCATGAGAGCTATGCGATGACACTCTCCACTAGACGTCCTTGTTCTTGTTTCTTTCCGCCTCTGGATATTGTTATATTTATGTCATTTCTGATTTTTGGGCTAGGGAATCCATAGATGGGTGTCGGCGCCTCAGTTGGAGGAAGTGCCAGGGGATCCCATGAGAGCTATGCGATGACCCTCTCCACTTGACACCCTTGTACTTTGTTTGTAGTTACCTCTGGATATTGTATCTTTATGATGCTTTTGATTTTGTGAACTTGTTTCATGATTGTTAATTGATATTGTGATGAGGTCTTAGTTTAACTTGTTATGTGATTTGTGAACGTTGATGGGGGTTCATCGTATGCTTTGAGTTGTACTTGTTTTGTATTATGTTGATTTTGAGTCAGTTGGACATTCATGGTCGGGTTCACTTCCTCGTCACCTCTGAGCACGGGGGGTGAGTTACTTGTAATTGACATGGTTGGGTGGAATGTGCTCCGCACCCGTTGGGTTCCCCATCAGCTTCTTGTCATCTCAGCTTTCCGTAGTGGAGTTGTACCAGTATACTCTTGTATTTCATATTTCATTATTGTATCAATCCCCATGTCGGGAAATTCAATGTAATTCAATTATCAAAGATTGTAATGTAACATTAAAACAATGATGTAATAGTTAGGCTCATTTGTATCTTTGTTAAAAGATTTATCATGGATGTAATTATGCGATGTTTGTTATGCTCGCATCATGGTTACGGGATGTATCATTGTTATGGTTATTATAAAGTAAATGGTTATGTTGTAATTGTTATCTTTATTTCCGTTTAGTTGTTGCGATGTAACCTCGCATGCCCCAGAGAACCAAGTGTGTTAATGCTATGTAATATGTTATGTGGTTATGGTTTAATGTTATTGCATGTTTACTTTTATTATTTAAAAAATAAATAAAAATTAATTGCATTGTGTGTGTTCTCTGGGGTTTGCACGACGGGCGTTACAACTTGGTATCAGAGCATAGGTTCGCACACTGGGACACTATGAGCCCATTGTGTTGACTTATCTGCTCGTTCTTGTAGGAGCGTGTGTTTTCATGTGTGTGGTTTATGGTGCGTTCTCTGCCTGGTTGTTGTGTGCTTACTCTTATCTATTTAATGGCTTCCTGGAGTAAGCCATATCCTTGGGGGGAGGATGTAATACCCCCATGTTATTAATACTTTTTAATATTATTTGTTATTCTTATGTGTGAGCTTGATACTAGTTTCTAATGCTGATAAGTTCACCGTCTTGGTGTGTGAGGATGCTTCCCGTATTAGGGAATCTTATTTCCTTTTATTTACCGGCTTCTAGGAGTAAGCCGATTTTATGAGGGGGAGGATGTAATACCCCTCCTCTTACTGTTTGGATTTATTATTTTCTATGTGTTCGTTTGCTAATTGTGATTGTGATGGTACTAGTATTGTTTGGTCTGATAGTTGGTTAGTTAGACGTTTGATGATGTTGTTAATATTCCATTAGTGGATATGATTATTTTATATGACATTGTGGTTGGTGAAGTTAGTTGATTTTCAGAATTATATTATGATGCAATGATTTAATAAATTATGTCATAAAATGAATTGTTAGTTTAGAAATGTTAGTTTATCAGTTATATTATAATTGTTAGGATAGATGTGATGAAGGACAGTGTAGCATCACTCGTTTGCGAGTGCTCTGTTACACTGCGATTCCTTCTCACAATGCAGTGCTTTAATTTAAGGCTTCAATTATATATATATGTATGCACAGGTACACAACTTCGTTTGTATGCAGGTATTGCAGGTACAAGTCTCGATTCCACCTGCTTCGGTAGGACAGGGCGAGCATCATTAGCCCAACGGTTAAATGTTGAAACAGAGGTGACGATGAAGTCATCCCGTCCCATGATGTCAGACCGTCTCGTTTGATTGGTATTGTCATTTTTGTAATTGTCGTCATTTGTGGTTTGTGTTTTGTATTTTGTCATATTTTGATTAATGTTGGTACTTTATATGTTTTGGTGTATTCGATTTAAATGATGGAAATAATTGTTTGTTTTAATGTTAGATTTAAATTCTATTTAAATATTTAAATGATTAAATTATTTTTTTGAAAGTCATGTATTTCAATTAAATAATAATTAAATATTAAATGTATTTTAATTATTTTAATCAATTATCTGGTGGAGGATAATTATTAGAATAAATTATTTAAATTAAATAAGTAATGTGATGTGCAAGTAAGTGGTAAAAACAGAAATTAAAAAAAAAAAAAAAAAAAGAATGAAAAGTTGTGAGAACGAATAAGAATACAGATCTAATTAAAAAGCTTGCTTTTAAAGAATGATTTTCTTTTATTTTTGATTTTTAGAGTTTTTGGAAGTGTGGGACATTATCTTTTATTTAATTAAGAATTTTGTAAGTTTTTCACACAAGAGGATTATGGAGACAGAAGTTGTGCAAGTTAATGGTTCTGTACTGTTGAGTCTTTTGGAGTTTATGAGAAAGATATTTCAATCTTTTGCTTGCTATATTTTGAGGAGGGTTTTAGAAAGGGTTTTGCAATCTTTTGTTGGTATTATTCTGGATTCTTCTGAACAAAGAATTGGATTCGAGTACGAGCACGGAATTTTGTAGAAGAGATTTCGAAGCAGGACGTTCGAGAAGCTTTTCATGAACGCCATCAAGATCAAACAAGTGTCATCAGATTCTCAACTAAGCGCAAGACTCCAAGTTTTATCTACTTCTACTCTCGTCTTCTGATTTATAGAAAACAGAAAAATAATTAGATTATTTGGTGAAAGAAAAATAAAACCTTAGAAAAGAGAAATTTTTGAGAAGTGAAAACTACTGAAGTAAGTAAAAAAAGAGAAGATTGTCTTTGAAAATTTGCTCGATGAATATTCTTTCAAATTGGCTTTGAGAAAATACTGTTGAAATTGTGAAAAATACATTATATGTTCTTAAATTGATTCGATTTGCTTGTTTTGAAAATATACATAGTTTTTCTTTGAGAATAATTTATTTTGGGAATTATAAAAAAATATATCCTTAATATATAAATATTTGTATAAGTTGTTTTTATTCTGTTCTTCTATCCTCTGTACTTTTAACTGTGAAATTTGTTCATATGGGTTATATATATATAAATATATTATAAATATGTGCATATATATATATACAAATTTTGTATATATTTATATATACATATATAAATAACTCATTTGTCGTGCATTGTAATTGTTCGAAATTGTGGTTAAAATTGAATTTTGGCCGCCGTCGGAGTCCGTGCCTGTGCAGGACAGAATTATATTGTTTTATGAAATAAAAATTTGTTAAAAAAAAGAATAGGAATTTATAAAAGTAATTTTAAAAAAATAAAAAAAAATAAATTAAAATTTAAAGCAATTAAAGTTTTATGGGAGGAAGAAGGGACGGCAGTGCATACCCTTCCTCCTACCTGGAGCCACGGGCACAGAGTCCCAGTATAGCCGTCAGGAGCTGCTACGGTCCCATCGGCACTTGGCCCTTTGTTTATTATTATTTTTTTTTGAATTCATTTTATATATATATATATATGAATTTATATATATATAAATATATATATGTATATTTATATATAAATAAATATATATATATATATATATATATATATATATATATATTTGTATTTATTTATTTTATTATTTTGTTTGTTTTTATAATTATATATATATTTAAAATATATATATATATATATATATATATATATATATTTATATTAAAAATATATATATATAATTGTTATGTATTTTAAAAGTGAAATTATAATAATTTTATTTAATATTATTTATTTTAAAGTGGAATTATGATTATGCAATTTTAATGTTAATTAATTATATTTTGTGAATGTGATTTTATATTGGATTTAAATGTTCAACCTTGTTCATAATTAGGTAAATTTTAAATGGACATTGTTTAATTATTGTTTTGGTTAAACAAGTTTGTGTAGACAAGAATTAGCCTTTAGTTGTAATTGTGGACCTTATTGAGACAATCATTTTTAGTTACATAATCGGGATTGGAATCAAACGTAATGGTGCAACCTTGCAACTATAATCTGAGTTTCTTTTTATGTTATGGTTTTCTTTGTTTAGTGTTGTCGTTGTGGGAACCGTTTTGATCTGTGAAACCTTGTTCCAGAGGCTTGTTGTTTAGAGTGTTATTCGCCTCTTGTTTATGCTTTTGAACGTTATTGGTGTTATGTTAGGAAGGGTTGAACGGGTTTGTAAGACTTTTGGTTTTGAATTAGTGCGAGAGGGTTAATGCCTCGCACGTTCTTGTTGTGGTATTATGCTTTTATGTTATAGTTCAACCCTTGCCTGGTTTTGATTTATGTTAGGGGTCATAGGGAGAGTGGCTCTTCGTGGGCGCCGGCATCTCGGGTAAGAGGAAGTGCTCAAGGGAACCCACGTAAGAGTAGTTAAACAAGTGATAACCTAAACAATAGAATTTAGGGGGTTGGGTAGTTAAAAAACACAAAATAATAAAACATTGGATTCCTCGGCTATGCATTAGGGCTACCGTAGACTAGTGATAGACTGAGTAGGCCGTGGTCGGCAAAGTCGTAGTCTCGTCTTCATGAGAGATTATCGGCTCCGCATTAGCTACCCTATGGTGTCGGCGCCTCAGTTAGGAGGAAGGGCCAGGAGATCCATAGATGGGTGCCGGCGCCTCAGTTGGAGGAAGTGCCAGGGGATCCCATGAGAGCTATGCGATGACACTCTCCACTAGACGTCCTTGTTCTTGTTTCTTGCCGCCTTTGGATATTGTTATATTTATGTCATTTCTGATTTTTGGGCTAGGGAATCCATAGATGGGTGCCGGCGCCTCAGTTGGAGGAAGTGCCAGGGGATCCCATGAGAGCTATGCGATGACCCTCTCCACTTGACACCCTTGTACTTTATTTGTAGTTACCTCTGGATATTGTATCTTTATGATGCTTTTGATTTTGTGAACTTGTTTCATGATTGTTAATTGATATTGTGATGAGGTCTTAGTTTAACTTGTTATGTGATTTGTGAACGTTGATGGGGGTTCATCGTATGCTTTGAGTTGTACTTGTTTTGTATTATGTTGATTTTGAGTCAGTTGGACATTCATGGTCGGGTTCACTTCCTTGTCACCTCTGAGCACGGGGGGTGAGTTACTTGTAATTGACATGGTTGGGTGGAACGTGCTCCACACCCGTTGGGTTCCCCATCAGCTTCTTGTCGTCTCAGCTTTCCGTAGTGGAGTTGTACCAATATACTCTTGTATTTCATATTTCATTATTGTATCAATCCTCATGTCAGGAAATTCAATGTAATTCAATTATCAAAGATTGTAATGTAACATTAAAACAATGATGTAATAGTTAGGCTCATTTGTATCTTTGTTAAAAGATTTATCATGGATGTAATTATGCGATGTTTGTTATGCTCACATCATGTTTACGGGATGTATCATTGTTATGGTTATTATAAAGTAAATGGTTATGTTGTAATTGTTATCTTTATTTCCGTTTAGTTGTTGCGATGTAACCTCGCATGCCCCATAGAACCAAGTGTGTTAATGCTATGTAATATGTTATGTGGTTATGGTTTAATGTTATTGCATGTTTACTTTTATTATTTAAAAAAAATAAAAAAATTAATTGCATTGTGTGTGTTCTCTGGGGTTTGCACGACGAGCGTTACAACTATCTCCGAGCATTCCATTATATGATCTTAGTTTATCAAGAGGAGAGAAGAATGCTCTCCTTTTTTAATGGATCTCTCTAAGGTAGTTGAATCCCCACCACTGTTTTTTCTTGGGGTTTTTCCCTTTCATTCATGAACCCTTTTCAAAGGAGTGAAGTACATGACCTATTTAAGATTTTATTTCAACTCTATCTAAATGTTGGAGGATTTTTACAAGGCTTTATGAAAAGGTCTTTCTTCTAGGGTTTCTACAAATAATTCTTCAAACAAATCACCTCCCACTTTCTGTTAAATATTTTCAACAAGATATTTAAAAACTTCCATAGATGGATCCTTTTCCTTAAATCCATGATTTTCCTTACGTGAAAATATCTTTTCTACTACTATTTATTGGGTTTAATTAAAGAGGGAATCCAACCTCAAGGAGGGGTGAGAATATAAAGGTTCAACAAGTGAGGTTCTTGTGGGTGTAACACTCAATTTTTTTGTGTCCTTACAATTTGGGGAGGTAATATCTAAGAGGTAAGAGTATTTCCCACACTTAAAGGACCTTGATTGATCGCCTTCAAGAGGAAATGGATTTTGAGGGGAGAAAGGGGACACTAGACCTCCTTGAACTATTCTTTGTTTTATCTACCAAATGAGGTATTGAGCACTATGAAAGGTAAGATGGGATTAGAGACATCAATTAGAGTGCATATTCTAGCTAGGCCTAAAGGATAGTTATTTTAATTAGGAATTTTGGAAATAAAGGAGCCCAAAGAGTTACTCAAAGATTCTAGAACCTAGGGGAATCTATATTCTAGAGGTAAGTGTAAAAATTAAATCCATAGGCGCCCTTAAAATTTTATCTTTGAGGGGATCAAAGTTTGGAGTCCAATTCTAAAGAGAGAGACCATATCCCTTAAGAAACCATGCCTCAAAGTAGATAACCATATTTATATTTCTTTATCCAAAATGAGATTGAGAAAAAGCCTTTGTCTAGATAATAAAACTCAAAGACACCTTGCTAGTGGTCATTTATCCATTCTAATAGGACAAAGAAAGAATATGAGATTTTAAAACTTACCTATTAGAGAAGACTAATATTTTCTAGATTTTGATAGCAATCACCTCCTCTTGGGTATAAATTTATTTCTATGTTGAACCTTCTTTTCTTGTCCATTCTAGAATAGTGCCTTCTAGAATTCTCTTATATGTGAGTATTTAAGTGACCAATATTATTTATGTGTTATAAAGTTCTTTAGTGGCATCCTTGAACATAAATATTGACTTGATGTAAAATAGTACAAAAATATCAATCAACATAATGAGTGTAATAATATACCAACATAACGAGTGCAATAATATACCATAAAGAATAGTCAAAATGAACCAAATGTGATAAGCAGGTTAGGAAAAGTATAGATAATTAATTAACTAACAATTAATAACAAAGGAGGGAAAGCATGTAAGGATCAAATGTAAAAAATAATTAAAGTGCAAACACTAATCATCATGAATTAATGATCCAAAACCAGTGATTGGTATTCTTCAATATAGTGTGAGTGGTGCAATAAGAATATTGATTTGAAAAAAGTGCTAAATTTTTTCCTAATATTAAGTAAATAATGTCCTCTCCTTTAGATGGGAATCCTATTTTCCCATTCCATGATTTTTTATAATCATAAATTATTTATCATCTATAAAATTAATTACAATTAACAAGACAGGATTTGTAAGGTAAATGACATGCCTAATACTAGCATTCTCTCACTTAAAATTTTCCTTGTAAATAAATAATAAGAAAGCAAAAATGAATGAATTTGGTGATAGAAGATGCAAGGATCATAGCCTCTCTTCACTAACATAACTTATTTGTTCTCACTCATTGAAATATATAAATTTAAATATTATCCAAAGTGTCAACCTTATATATCATGACTTTGTCACTCTTAACCATCTCATAGTTAAGTGATATTGAACATTAATGTTCATTCCATGAGTATGATATATAGGATTTTTCTAAATAAATAGCATTTTGACTGCCGTGTCTAGTCCTAATCTATTTTAACTCAAAGCTAATGGCTAAACATAATCTTTGTAACTACAATACCTCCTTATATTTATGTATTACAACCGTGTATTTGTTGGTGTGAATAAATGTTTTGTACCTAGTTAATTCACTTACTAGGGACTTAAGGGACATATTCACATGTTAAGTTTACTTAGGTCCTAAGATTATTTCTAGAAGACTTAGTTGTCATGTCTATATTTTATCATTTCCTAGGTAGTTATGATAAGTCCTCTCGTATCATAAGATTGAGACACTTGTCATAATCTTATGACATCTTATGTCTCACCTTGGCTATATAACCAAGTGGTCTCATATGAAAACCATATTAAATTCTTAGATAATCAATTTCATTACAATCTTGGGCATTGCATATTGATCTCTTTTTGTGCTTTTCATTTGTCCTTTAGATCTTGGGTATCTACATAACCAACTCTAACATGGTATCAAAGCAAGTTGGATGCCATTCGATAGTCTTTCTTTGAGAGATCTTGGTAAATCTTGAAAAGTTGAGTTGCTATTCTCTTGCATCATATGATAATCTAGAGAATAAACAAAACTTGATAGAAATACCAAATTTTGGGGGGATTCCTTTTTTGGCTTTGTATTGTAGGTTCATTTTTGGGAGCTTGTTACCTCAGATTTCAGCTGACCATTTTGTTTGAAGTGCTTGAGAAAGTCAAATTTTCCTTTTTTTTTGTCCAAATTAGACATTAGAGGCCATGTTGAAGAGTGGCTGCTAAATCTGGAAGGTAGCTACAATTTTGGAGCATTTTGGGTCAAAAATGAGACTGCCATCACATTCAAGGGGACGAGGAATGAATTTTGACATAAAATTCACCTATATTTTGAGTTGAGAGATGCTGAGGAATTTGTTTTTTCCCAATGAGCCGTAGGCACTCCCAGGTTGCCATTATTAGTTGGTATGATTTGAATATATATATATATATATATATATATTATTGGCTTGAATTTTTTGATTTTTATTTTATTAAAATGGGGGAAAAATATTTTTCTTAGGAAAAGTTTTTTATTAAATAAAAACAAAAAAAGGAAAAAGAAGGGGAGTATAGTACAAGTCCATAGACCTATATAGGCCTGCGGTACCCACATTGGTATCGAGTGTAGTAGTCAGTGCCACATGGTGTGACCTTAGATTGCCACACGAGTCAACCACCAATGACTGATAAACATAAAACTAACATTCTTATTTTTAAAAGTTGGTAAAAAGTTAGAAACTAATGACATTAAAAAAATAGGCATGGAAAAAAAGGAATATTCAAGTATTTCTTGAAGATTTCGACAGAAGGAAAAGATTTTGGTGCACATAATATTACCAATGGAATATTCCAATAACCGGTTTGACTTGTGACATTCAAACTCATGTCAAATTTAAGCTGAAAAATAAAGAATATTCTCTCCACCTAGAGCATATTCCATTTTGATGGGCAGGTAGCCGTCAAATTTAGGCTCATCACCTTTTGATGTCAACACTGTGTCAGTAGAGCCTTTTTCATTTTGAAGCTTATTTTCAAATGCTCATATCTTGACCATACAACCTCCTTTTTCAAGCAATTTTTTTTTATTTGGGGCATAATTTTGTGATCTTCATAGTGGTGCAATCAATTTTTTATTTTGATGCATGGTCTTTACAAAAATTGTAGATTCTCACAGGTATTTTTGCATTGTTCTTATTTTGGGAACTTCTAGAGCTCCATTCTTGCTCCTATGGTAACATTTTTGGGTGAATTTTTGTTTGAAAGTGCATAAATTTTCATGTACTTTGCAGTGATGTGATCAAATTGATCTCATTTTATGTAAAAATATCACTTTGAGCTTGTGGCCATTTTTGGCATCTGTAAGCACTAAGATCAAGTCTAGTTTTTTTGTTTTTGGCATCTAGCATCTGTAAACACACTAAATATAAAGTGCAAATTATATATTGTTGGGGGGATTCTTGATTCAGTGATTTGGGGGGTCTCTTGGTGCATTCTTTTGATCTTTTTTCTTGTGCTCTTCTTTCCATGGATCATTCTAAGGTTCCTTTGCTCACATCATATAATTATTCAACATGACATCAAAATACATGGAGTATTCTAATGACTGAAGGTCACTCTCTATATGTTGAAAATAAGGTACCTGAACCTAAAAATGTAGATTAAAATATAAAATGGATAATTAAACATACCAAAACTCTTGGATGTCTTCATAGAATTATTTCTCAAGATTTTTTGTTTCAAATTGAATGGTGTAAGAATTATCATGAAGCTTGGAACAAATTGAAAACATTGTATGGTACTAAAAATGAAGTAAGAGGCTATCAAATTGATAGTGAACTGATGAGCCTTGATCCTAAGAACCTTGAAAACATCTAGGACTACATCACTAAGGTTAATGATATAAGAGAGAAATTGAAAATCACATGGAATTGATAAGAAGGACATTCATTTGGTCTACAATACATTGAACAAAATTGGTCTTGATTATGCTTATTTTGTTTCTAGATTTCATACTCATAGATTGACTATTGGGTATGCATATACTACAACTTAATTTGCATCATTTTTCTGAGATGTTGATACATGAGCAACAAAATCTTATACAAATGGGTCTCATCAAGACTTCAAAATCTTAGGCATTGTTGGTTCAGGTGAAAGAATTGGATAAGAAACAAAAGAAAAAAAAGAATAATCCATATTTAGATCAAGCAAAGAATAAATCCTCTTCCAAAGAGAAATCATCTAAGAAGGAGAAGGAAAATTGTTCATATTGTAAGAAGCTTGGACATTATGAAAATTCTTGTTATAAGAAGGATATTGTTGAGTTAAAACATCTTCTAAAAAAGAATTATATTAATTTACCTTCTAGAATGTCTGAGTCAACTTCTTCTTCTTCAAAATAGTTGAAAAAGGAAAAAATCATGCTAGTTTGGCTTCTACATCAAGTGATAAAGGGAAAGCTCTTTGTGATTTTTTAGGTCTCGAATCAGAGAGATGACTTCTAGATTCAGGAGCATCTCATCATATGACATATTCACAATCTATATTCTCTTCTTTTGAGACTTATACTATGTTCCCTATTTTTATGGGAAACAATATATACATGAGTGTAATTAGGAAGGGATATATTGATATTGGGGAGGGAACTTTTAATGATGTTTTGTGCATACCTTATTTGTCAAACAATCTTATTTCCATTTATTAGATTATACATGGTGGAGAAGGGAGGACTGTGGAATTAACTCATGGTTCAGTTATCATTAGAGACTTAGAGAGTAGAGAGACTATTGCTATTGGGATGGTTGATTATTCAACTCAATTAGACACCTTTGCAAATTTTTCTTATGAGGATGACATTTTTTCTTCACTTGTTGATCACACTTCTAGTGCGAACCACGATTTTGAGGAAACTTTTGGCTAGTTGAACTTGGGATTTCTCACATTGAATTTTGTTCTTGAGCATTGTATTTTATCTCTTCCATCTACTACTACATTGGATGATACTTGTGTTGCTACAGACATGGCTTCTTACAATTCAATGCAATAGGATCTACATCATCTTCTAGCTACATCTACTTCAAATGCATACTTGGCAAACATTGGTGGGTTATTTTTTGAGTCTCCTATTTCATAATGTGAGACACCATTGATTGCATACATCTTCTCTTTGATGGAGATGTCCCTTCTTCATTTTTTGTGAGGGAACACTCTAACCCTCTCTTTAATTTTATACATGATCATTCTTCACAGTTTGACATGAGTGTGGATACTTTTGGACAACATTTGGAGGAGGCTTCTTTGTATTTAGAGGAGGCATACTTATCTTTGGATTGTGTTCTACATTCGTCTCTAGGAGATTTTGGATTGGCATCTTTAGCTATGTGGCCTAGAATGCCAGTTTGGAGTGTGTCAAATTTCAACATTGACTTGGAGACACTTGAGCATAGTTTAGAGACATCACATATCATTCATCTTCCTACACCATCCTTTCAAGAATGGGAAGAAATATTGCATACTATCTTGGTTTTGTTTCTTCCTAAGGGGATGAACATTAGTGAGATTAGATCATCTTCAACATTTAATGTCAAGATTCTACCATTGCAGGAGACTGGCCATTGATGGGGGGTCATATGGTCTCTCATCTCATTCTCTCTTATGGGGGGTATTTTTCCTTGTATGGGGTTTTGTACCTCTCATGCTTCATTGAGAGTATTTTTTGTTCATCTATTTGGGAGGAGTTTTGTGAGAGATTGCATTTACATTTATACATGGGTACCTAACATGGCCTAGTAATCGAGACCCATTCTTGCATCTTTGCATCTTTTGCATAATAATCTTCTCCCTAAGTTGCACTTAAGGGGGGTGTTGGTGTGATTAAATTTCTTGTACCTAGTTAATTCACTTACTAGGGACTAAGGGGACATATTCACATGTTAAGTTTACTTAGATCCTAAGATTATTTCTAGAAGACTTAGTTGTCATGTCTAGATTTCATCATTTCCTAGGTAGTGATGATAAGTTATCTCATATCATAAGATTAAGACACTTGTCATAATATTATGACATCTTATGTCTCAGCTTGGCTATATAATCAAGTGGTCTCATATGTAAATCATATTGAATTCTAATATAATCAATTTTGGACATTTCAATCTTGAGCATTACATATTGATCTCTTTGTGTGCTTTCCATTTGGCCTTTAGATCTTGGGTATATACATAACCAACTCTAATAATATTATGATCATATAATGAACATCACAACTATGGGGTCATTTCTTACTTATCCAATAAATAGCTCCTCCAAAGATTAGGAACACATAACTACTCACATACCTCCTATTATCCAAATCATCATCCCAATCTAAGTCAACAAAGTCTTATATATCAAGAATCTCACCCACATCATTAGTCCCATAATAATAAATATAATACTCAAAGGTACCTCAAAAATATCCAAATAACCCTTTTCACATAATCTCAATGCTCTCTACTATGGTTAAACATAAAATTGCTAAGAACTCCCATTACTTTGGCAATGTTTGGTCTTGTACATATCATATCATACTTTAAGATACCTCTAAAACTATTATAAGGAATATTATACACATTCTCAAAATAATTATCTAACTTATTACTAATAGATAAAATAATACTCACTAGCTTATATTCTTATATAGTGAATTGCTTAAAAATAGTTTGAATATTATTACTTTGACTAAATAAATATTTCTACTAGAAAAAAAAATTATAATCTTCATACCAATTATTTTATAGCCCTTAAACCCTTACATATTATTATCCTTTCTAATCTTTACACAAGAAAACTAAAATTTGAGTTATCCAACCATACTCTTATTGTTTTTAATAAACAATGAGTCATGAACATACAATGCAATAATTAGTAACTAATCATCAATTAATTTAAAAGAAAAATAATGATCATAACCACTCATAGAAAACTATGATACAACGTGAAAGCGTCAAACTTCTAAAACTGGATATGATGTTACTACTTTGAAGACTATTTAAACCTACAAACTATGTTTTCCTTTCTGTATACCCTAAAAATGCTAGGCTATTTCATATAAATTTATTCCTTAAGATCCCCATAATTTCTTTTAACATCCATTTTGTTTGCTTGTAAATCATTATTAGTAGCAATATGAAGTAGTCTAAGTTAGTCTTATAAAAAGAAAATATTTCACCAAAATCAACCCCCTCAACCTAAGAGTAACCTTTTCTCAAAACACCTAGTACCTCTGCAATTTTCCATCTACTATGATTTTATTTTTATAAACTCACTAGCATCCAATGAGATTCCTTCCCTTAAGAAAATATATTATATCCTATGTCTCATATCTATCAAAGATCATCATCTCCTCTTACATGGCCTCCATTAAGACTCAAAATACTTCAAAGAAATAGGTTTCCTCACATAAGGTTCATATTTGGTATAAGATAAATAAAATAATTAATATAAATCTATTGGGATATACCTATCATTTGGGATCCACTGATTTGAGGAAATTCTCAAGTGTGTAGTAATAAAACCCATTTATTATTTTGAATTATTTGAGTTTGTTCTTCATGTACACCTTCCTATCCAATATGTTCTTCCATCTATGCATCTTCCTACTTATATTTTTGGTTTCAAATTGTATAATCTTATTCTATTTTTCTTTTGGCTATACTTGATTAGACTTGAATCCAATTTCTCTTAAAACTAAACTTGCAATATACCACTTCATAGTTAAAGGATTTTATTGTATATATATCTTAACATTTTCACCATAACTAACAAAAATATATATGATCTTTATTATCCACATCTTAAACAATTCATTTAGGTATATGAACAAAAAAATCACAACCAAAAAATCTAATTTATGAAATAGAGGGATTTTTACCTATCCACCGTCATATGGAGCCTTATCTACCAAAGAAAAGTAAAGATTTGTCAATCAAATAACAATAATTAGCCTCATCCCATTACTACTCAAAACACATCTAACTATTTCCATCAAAGTAGTGAAATACAAATAAATAAATGAAATAAA
>VDFB02155899.1:58424-68808 GCA_007258455.2 Sequoia sempervirens
TCTCTCCCACTCCCTCTCCCTCTCCCCCCTCTCTCCCACTACCAATCCCACTGCCACTCCCACTCCTTTCCTCTATCCCTCCCCCTCCTTGTCTCTATCTCTATCTCTATCTCCCTCTACCTCTCCCTCTCTCCCACTCTCACTCCAAATACCTCTCCCTTTTCCTCTTCCTCTCTCCCTCTCCCACCACCACTTCCTCTCCCCCCTCTCTGTTGGTGTAATTATTTATTGAATTACACTAGCATGAGTTTACTTAGGTCTTTTATTTAATTAATTAAGTCCTAGGTTGAATTATTAGATAAATCATTAATAATGGGTTCATTATCCTTTCCATGTTTGTAGGAGGTAAGATTCCTTCTAGAATATCATCTAGAACTTATCTCTATCACTTTATCATTCCCTAGGTAGTTAGTTAGGGTTTACATGTTGTCACATGATGTTAGATCGAGACACATTGAAACATCTTAGTGCATTCTAGATTTCTCTCTTGCCTATTTAATCAAGGCATATGTACATTTGTAATCATATTCTAGATCAATCAGATAATCTCTATTTACATGCCCTTGTTGCAACACTTTCTATGTGGCTGAATTTCTTCTTGGAAAAGATCCTTTGAAGTGTGTGCAGCTTCATTGGATGATTTAGCATCCATTATTTCAACATGGTATCAAAGCCATTCCATTGAAAGTTCATCCTAGGATCAAGGAAGTTGGGCTAGTGAGATTTTGCAAGCTTGAAGGTTTTACTTTGTAGGCTAGTTGGTTCTACTTGGGGACCAAGCTGATTTTTGGCATAGATCAGGCTCTCTCCTACCTCACCATTGTGCTTAGAAGGCCTCAAAACCTATAGATCAACTGCCTATTTGTCAAAATTGAAGAGATATCACCGGGTGCCATTAGAGGTATTATCTAGGGTTTGTAATTTTTTTTGTACTATCCATACAAATCTGTAGTAAAAAATCTCCCCTTGCAGTTGTCCTCCATGGCATTTTTTTTTAGATCTGTAGGAATTTTTCTTCCAAAAATTGGGCTATTTTTCCATGGTTTTTGGAAAAAAATAAAAATATTAGAGGCAACCTGGTATTTTAATTACCAGTTGGCATTCATATTTTCTTATTGACATCATAGGGGTTTTATAATTTTTGCATCAACATAAATAAAGGGCTCATATTTTATTTTCATTGGCATCATTTTTTTATCTCAGTTGGCATAAAAATCAAAATAAAAAATTATTTATGCGGATATATATTTCTTATAGTTGGCAATATTTTTTATTTTTAATTTCCTTTTGGAAATATTAAAAATCAATTAAATCAAGTCTTGTTGGCCATTTTATATCTCAATGTCTACAAAAATATTCTTGTCAGCTGCATTAAAGAATTTGCAGGGGCCATTGTGCATTGTTGGACAACCTCTGGCTCCGTCTTCCATGCATTGCCGACGTTCGTCCTCCCTCCAGCCTGTTCATCGGTCGCCGACCTCCATCCTGCTCTGGCTACTGTGCTTCCACTGGCATTTTCAACTGCCCTCACTGCGATCTTCTTTTCTTCCCACAGTCCTATCCACTAGTCAAGGAGGTGGTGCCACCCTTCATAAACCCGCTCCACCCAAACTTGCAGCTCCGTTGCCACCCCATCTGGTGGTGTGTTTCTTTTCTTTTCCATCCACGCCCCAGGTCATATTAGTGACCGAGGGATGACTTTTTTTTGCCCTAGGATGCTTTATTTTTGCACCTCGTTAGCCTGCAAGCCCTAATAGGGAAGTTTTGTTCTGAGGGCCATATCTTCGTGCCACAGTATAAAAATATGCAAACGAGATACCGTCAAGAAGAGAATTCTGAGCACTACCTAGTGGTGCCATCCTTTTTGCAGAATTTTGCTACCAATGAAAGTGATATTCAACCGAAGTCAACCCTCCATTTTGGACTCAAAATCTAATATCTTCTCATCAGATTGTGAAAATCTGGTGATTCCAGCAACATTCGAAAGATATTGCAGAGCTTTATTCATTAGTCTAGTCACTTTGGTCAGTTTCAGCTCCAGGTACTTTTGCATTGGTTTTTTTAATTTGGCACATTTGTTCAATTACTTGGACATCCTGAAATTTGAAGAAGGATTTTTTGATTTGGGTGGCATCTCTTTAGTTGCATATCATATTTGGAAGTTTCTATTTGTTGTTGAAGGCCATTATCTTTGTATTTTTTTGGAAAAAATTCATAGTACATTATGAGGCTTGCATATACTCCATCTCTGACTATGTTGCACAAGGGAAACTATAAACAATGACGAGATGGGATCATCCACCATCTCCAATCACTTAAATTATTGCCACATATGTATGGTATAGTTCCTCGTCCAAGTGAAGGTATTCGTGAATTTGCTTGGAGTTGCAACAAATACACTGTCTTAGAGATCATTGCAACGCAAATTGATTGTGGTGTTTTAAAATCCATTGATCATTGTAATTGTCCTCACATCCTTTGGACTAAGATTTGGGAGCTATATGGAGATTCTAAAATTCTGCCATTCCTTGATGCTCATGATTCCAAATTTGGCATTCTTCAGATCAGGTACCCCATGATGATATTGCTACTTAGGAGCTTATAGTTTTAGAATGTCTTGAATCTTCAGATGAGGATGTCAAGAGTTCTACAGATGTTTCTTCTCCATCAGAGACAGTTGATATACCTTCACATTCAATAATTCATTGTCCAGATTCATTGATTGGGGCTTCCATCATTCATTAGGACACATTCAGTTTTCCAGACTTGACATCACAAGATGGTTTCGTTTCAGGGATTGCTGACTTGGCTACTTCTATAGGTTTGGAGGACATTCTTGAGGGGATATCACTCCAATATTTGGGTCCTAGTTTGGAGACTTTTCTTGAGTCTCCACATTTCCTTGTCTCAACCTTGATTAGAGATCCAAAGACTACCTTGGAGGCACTTTTATCTCTTCAAAGATTTCATATATCAGACTTCTTCCCTCCCATTCCATTTGGGAATTGAAGTTTCTTCAACATCTACCATTGGATTTTCCTCTTCCTAGCGGGAGACATAGGGTTTGGACACCTTTGTTGTTTCAAACTTCTTTCAGTGGTTTTGAGGAAAATTCACTGGGGGGGGAAATCTAGTCTCCATATATTCCCTCAATGGAAGGATCACTTTATTACATTCTTTGGATCCTATTCAACATCAGTTTCTACATTTTCCTAGTTTTTCACCTTCTTCATTGATTGGGAATATACCTCATTTGATTGTGGCATCTTTATCTTTAGTGGTATAGGAGAAACATGAGCAGTTTTCAAAGACATCATCATCCGAATTCATCCTACCTTCCTTCAATGCTTATCCGAAATGGGAAGTTTCCATGTACTTGCACTTGGTTTTATTTCTTCTGAAAGGGAGACAAGTTGTTTGTCAACATTGGATCATTTTTTGTCTATATACACTTACCATTTTTGCATGTGATCACATTTTATGGGGGGGCTATATAGTGTCTATCTTTCCCTCCTATGGGGGGCTATTGATTGTATTGTATCTATGTGACATATGGTGTACTTGGGGGGTATTATGGAGTCCTCCATCCTTCCCATCCTTTCTCACTTTTTTTCTTTTCATCTCCTTTTTGGAGAGGGGGTTTCTTCCCACTGGGTTTCCCCCTTTTCTCCATTTGTGGGAGATTAGTTGCATTTCATATCATTTGTAAATGGGTACCTAAAATGGCCATCATGTAGCCAAGACCCATCATCATCATTGCATAATCATTGCATTTTTCATCTCCTCCCTAAGTTGCACTTATGGCAGGGTGTTGGTGTAATTATTTATTTAATTACACTAGCATAAGTTTACTTAGGTATTTTATTTAATTAATTAAGTCCTAGGTTGCATTATTAGATAAATCATTAATAATGGGGTCATTACCCTTTCCATGTTTGTAGGAGATAAGATTGCTTCTAGAATATCATCTAAAGCTTATATCTATCACTTTATCATTCCCTAGGTAGTTAGTTAGGGTTTACATGTTGTCACATGATGTTAGATCAAGACACATGGAAATCTCTATTTGCGTGCCCTTGTTGCAACACTTTCTGTGAGGGTGAATTTCTTCTTGGAAAAGATCCTTTGAAGTGTGCGTAGCTTCATTGGATGATTCAACATCCATTATTTTAACACTCCCTCTCCCCCTCCCTCTCCCTCCAACTCCCACTCCCTCTCACTACATCTCCTACTCACACTCCATCCCCTTCCCTATCCCCCCCCCTCTCCTCTCTCTCCCTCTCCACTCCCACTCCTCAATCCATGCTCCCTCCCCTCTCACCCTTCCCCTCTCTCTCATCTCCCTCTCCCTCTCAGACTCTCCCTCCCCCACTCCCACTCCAACCCTCTCTCCCCATCACTCTCCCCCTCTCCCTCTCCAACTCCAACTCCAACACCCTCTCATACAACCCATTTCACCCATTCACCATTTCCACCATAAAACCAACTATACTTGGGTACTCATACCCTTGAGCCTCTCCTTCTCAAAGGAGGGTTAGGCTCCCCATAGAGGTTCCTACCTTTCACTATCCCTCACTCTCTCACTCTCTCTCTTTTCCCTCTCTCCATCTCCCTCTCCCTCTTACTATCCCACTCCCACTCCCTCTCCCTATCCCTCTCCCTCTCCCACTCCCTATTGCCCTCTCTCCACCACTCCCTCTCTTGTAAGATTTGATGAAAAACAAATCTATTAAGCCCAAGAAACCTGCATGCAAAAACCTGTCACAAGGAAGAAATCTGTAGGAAACAAAACAAGGGTTTTGCTCTGACAATATGAAGAGTTTATTATCAGACTGAAAAAAGAACATCAAGAAGTGAATACAATACAAGAGATCAATCCTTATAAAAGGAGATCAAAATGGAAATGAAAACCTAACCCTAAGGTGAGTGCATTTAATAAGTAATATTAATTATTAAATGACTAATATGTGTGCATAAAGTGAAATCTTAAGAGGAGAGTAAAGTTAATTAATTACTTTACTCTAACACCCCTTAAGATGAGCTACAATGCAGCTACAAACAATGGAGGGTCCGACAACATGGCGATCAGGTACCCAAATACAACAAAATATCTATAAAGCGGAGTAAAGAAGAAAACCCAGTGGGAAAAAACTCGACTCCAAAAAGAGATAAAGAAACATGCTAAAAAGAAAACATGAAGGAAGGAAGGCCTCACTGAGACCCCCCAAGGACAACTTCCTTCACCCCAAGCATGGAGCGCAACTGAAGATAGCGCGGAGATGCCAAAGGTTTAGTGAAGATGTCTGCAACCTGCTCCTCTGTAGGAATGTACTCCAAGATGAGAGAACCATCCTGAATTAACTACCTGATGAAGTGCAAGTGGATTTCAATGTGCTTTGTCTGTTGATGCTCCACTGGGTTGCGAGAAATGTGAATGGCACTCTGATTGTCATACCAAAGAATAGTGGGACTATCTGGAGGAAACCCAAAGTCTTTCATCAACTGCCGAAGCCATAAAACCTCCTAACTGGCTAACACTGCTGCACGGTACTCAGCCTCTGTAGATGATAATGCAATAGCAGACTGCTTCTTGCAAGACCATGTGATAGGACTAGAACCAAGGAAAAAAACAAAGCCAGAAGTAGATTTCCGATCGTTGACATCACCAGCCCAATCGGAGTCAGTGAAGCCAATGATGTGAGGGGATCCTGAAGTGTAGTGAATGCCATAATGAGTGGTGCCCCGAATGTACCTCAAAATACATTTGGCTGCTTGCCAATGGCTCTCATGAGGATCATGAGAAAACCGAGAGACAAGACCAACCACAAAGGAAAGATCAGGACGAGAATGTGTCAGGTACAACAAACTGCCAACCAACTGCCTGTATAAAGTGGGGTCTACTGAAGGAGTAGAGCAAGTGGAAGACAAAACAACACCTGACTGAAATGGAGTGGGGGCAGACTTACAATCAAGCATGCCAAATCGCTGAAGCATATCAAGAGCATACTTCTGAAATATGGAAATCCCATCTGAAGACTGAATAATTTGAAGACCCAAAAAGAAGTGTAAGAGACCAAGATCTGTCATCTCAAACTGCTCCATCAAAGCTCTCTGAACACTCTAAATCATGGAGGATGAGCTACCTATAAGGATGATATCATCTACATATAGCACAAGAATCAAAAGATCACCCTCCTGACGCTGAATATACACTATGTGATCGGAATGACAGCATGTGAAGTGAGAGGAAAGCAAGAAAGAGACCATCTTCTCATACCAAGCTCGAGGGGCTTGTTTGAGACCATACAATGAACGCCGAAGTCTGCAAACCAAAGAAGTGTCCAACACAAATCCCTGAGGCTGCTCCATATAGATCTCCTCATGTAGGTCTCCATGCAAGAAGGCACTCTTCACATCCATCTGAAACACTGTCCATCCCTATGAAGCTGCAAGTGAAAGTACAAGGCATATAGAGTTCATCTTGGCGACAGGAGCAAAGGTCTCAGAGTAGTCAATACCCTCTCCCTGAGAAAACCCCTTCACAACAAGACGTGCCTTATACTTATCAATAGAACCATCTACAACATACTTGGTACGGTACACCCACTTGCACCGAACCAAATTTCTTCCCTTAGGAAGAGGACAAAGATCTCAAGTATGATTCTTCATCAAAGAAGAATACTCCTCATCCATGGCCCTATCCCACTCAAGGTGACCTGTCGCCTCTGAAATTTTTTGAGGATAATCCGAAATGGCATGACTCAAAAGACTAGAACCAGATGTCTGAGCATGAGTACGATGAGTATTGGAAGGATCACCTGCCAAAGAACCAGCCGCATCAACAGTGACACGGGCCCACCTAGGCAACGACAGAGCAACTGGTGGTGGTGGAGATGGTGGATCATCATCCACATCATCCTCAAGAGATAAGTAATCCTCAAGAGATGAAGAGGGAGGAGTAGGCAATGAGGGAGAAGCGAGTGATGGAGAATCCATCTGAGGATAGCGCTCATCAAACAGGACATCCTGCTGAAACAAGACCTCTCTAGAATCAGGATCAAACAACCTGTACGCCTTAACATCCTCACAGTAGCCAACAAATATGAGTGGTTGGCTCTTCCTCTCCATGGCTTTTCGCTGAGCATCAGGAATAAATGCCCAAGCCTCACTACCAAAAACTTGGAATGTAGAAACATCAGGCTTGACATGGGTCCAAGCCTCCTCAGGAGTCATATGTCGCAATGCCTTATGAGGCATCCGATTCTGAATATAATTGGCACAATTGAATGCCTCAACCCAAAATGAAGAACTCATAGCTCGAGACTGTATCATACAATTTTCCATCTCCCATAAGGTTTTGTTCTTTCTCTCAGCAACACCATTCTGCTGAGGGGTGTAAGGGACTGTAAACTGATGCTGTAAACCATGCTCAGTGAAAAAATCTGTAAAAGCCTGATTAACATATTCCCCCCCATTATCTGTGCGTATCCTCCTAATAGAAAGTCCAAATTGCTTCTCCACAAATGTCTTAAAAGTCCTGAATGAGTCAAAGACATCAAACTTGTACTTAAGAAAGTACACCCATGTATGTCTGGAGAAGTCATCAATAAAAGTGAGCACATATCGGGCCCCTGAAAAGGAAGGAGTCGGAAAGGACATAAGATCACTGTGTACCAACTCTAGGGCTGCGCTAGCATGAGTGGCTTGACCCTTAGGAAAAGGATCGCGATGATGTTTTCCAAGGACACATCCACGACATACACCATCAGTACAAAAAATCTGTGGAAGCCCAATCACAAGTGCCTGAGTACTCATCTGCTGTAGATATCTGTAATTGACATGGCCAAAACGCTCATGCCAAAGCCTGCTCACTGAATCTGCATGTGCTCTAAGAGAGGAACCAACAGTGTCTAAACTCTCAAAGCCATCAAATATGTATAAGCGAGATGTAGAATCCACACTCCCAGTAGCCACAACCAAGTCAGGATCATGAAGGTCTCGAATAACCACATCATGTGGTGAGAACTCAACTATCTTACCAGAGCCAGAGTGGCAAATCTGATAAACAGATAGAAGGTTTGTCGAAATGTCAGGAACCAGAAGCACATCCTGTAGAAAACCACCATCCAATGAAATAGTACCTGAACCCTGAACTGAAAGTTGTGCTGAGTCACCAACTGCAATATGTCTAGTGCCTGTAGGGGCAAGAGTGGTGACCAAATCCTTTGTGTGTGTCATATGGTGAGAGGCACCAAAATCTAGAATCCAAGTGGATTCTGAGGACAATGCTCATGCAGAAAGAGCATGACCTTTCCCTGTGGGCTGTGAAGGAGGCTGAGGTGCACTGATATTATGCTGCTGCATGGCTTCCTCCAAAGCCTCTAAACGTTTCCAACACTTGGAAACTGGATGTCCTTCCTTGCCACAAAAATTGCAAGGATCACCGGATTTCTTCTTAGTCTTGGAGGAAGACTCACCAGACTTCGAAGATTTGCCCTGTTTAGAATTGGACTGTGGTTTTGAATCAGACTTAGGTGGTGGCTTGGAGGAATTCTCACTAGCCCCTGAATCTTTCTTAGGCTTCAGTTTCTGCTTCTGTTTTTCTTTGGAGGGCTGGGCTACCAATGCTTGGTTCTGTGAACCTGAAAGTGAATCCAACTGATTGAGCTTAGCTTGCTCACGAGTCAGACGATCACAAAAGACCTCAAAAGAAGGCATGACATGTCGAGCACCCAAGGCATCCATGGTGGAATAAAAGGTCGAAGAGAAGATCTGAAATGGACCCTGAAGCTTGGAGAGAATTAGGAAGATGCACTCTGTATCAGTCTTAACTTTTCCACAACCCTGCAAGATAGATCTTTGTTGTTTGAACTTCATCAAAAAGTCCTCAATGGAGGGAAACGAATCAGGTACCAAAGAAGTTAACTCGGCCTCAAGCTGCAAAGCTCTGAACTGATTGACAGTACCAAAAAGTCCATCAAACTTGGTCCAAATGGCTCGAGGAGTGAGACAACCCTCAAGATGAAACAAGAGACTATCGGAAATGTGTAAAGCCATCAATCCCATAGCCTGATCCATATTGTTCCTGTGTTGCATAACCTAAAAGGCGTGAGTCAACTAAGGCTGAACCTCATCCAAACAAGACCATAACCCTCGAGACTGGAGTAGAGTCATCATGCGACCCTTCCAAGTGTGATAATTATGCGGTGTGAGAGGTTCAATAGATCTGTCGGCCATCCTGTGAATTGTGCCTCAACTCCTCTAAATTTTTATATTATTATTTAGTGGTCTTTCAGAACTAGACAGAAGATGCAGAAAGGGTTTGTTTGTTTTGTTTTGGTGTTTGTAGATTCTGGTTTTCTGATGTAAATGATAGAAAGCAAGAAAAAACACCCCCCCACAATGCAAAAATCCAATCTCCAGTACAAACTGAAAGCCAGAAAACAATAGAAAGCAGTAGATGATTGAGACAAATCTCTGTGTACCTGAAGAATTTACTGATGAAATAGAATGCAGATCTAGATAGCAATCGCAGGTAAAAAAACTTTCAAGTCAAAGTATGGCGTCCGTGGGGGTTTGAAGTTCTGCCTTTTCAGATCTGCCAATGCAGACATCGGCTCATGCACGACGTTCAGAGGAATAAGGTGCAAGACTGGTAAACGATACCAGGAAGGACACTACTGTGAACAACACAGAGGACACCCAAAAAAATGTCAGATCTGATGCATGTGCTTGTAAAAAACGCTAAAATAGAGGACACCCAAAAAAATTCCAGATCTGATGCATGCGCTTGTAAAAAACGCTAAAAAAATTTTGATTTCTTTTTTGACAAAAAAAAAATGAAAAATATCGTTGGGCAAGGAATACCAGATTTGAAAACTACACCTAGAACCTCTCAAATTAGCTGAAGAATCCCAAATTTCTTCTGTCAAACCCTTGCTCCCTTTTTTCTTCAAACATGAACAAGCTACAGTAGATCCAGCTCTGATACCATGTAAGATTTGATGAAAAACAAATCTATTTAGCCCAAGAAACCTGCATGCAAAAACCTATCACAAGGAAGAAATATGTAGGAAACAAAACAAGGGTTTTGCTCTGACAATATGAAGAGTTTATTATCAGACTGAAAAAAGAACATCAAGAAGTGAATACAATACAAGAGATCAATCCTTATAAAAGGAGATCAAAATGGAAAGGAAAACCTAACCCTAAGGTGAGTGCATTTAATAATTAATATTAATTATTAAATGACTAATATGTGTGCATAAAGTGAAATCTTAAGAGGAGAGTAAAGTTAATTAATTACTTTACTCTAACATCTCTAACTCCCACTTCCTCTCCCTCTCCCTCTCCCTCTCCCTCTCACACCCTCTCCCTCTCCCTC
>VDFB02155899.1:68908-117915 GCA_007258455.2 Sequoia sempervirens
AATAGTGAATGGGTGAAATGGGTTGTATGAGAATGGTCATGTAAATGAGAAACTTGGTTATTTTTGTTTTCACGAGTCTCCCCATATGGAGAGTAGTCTACCATCCTTTTCCCCTTTTAGATTCTTGCTAGAATCTTTATGTAATTTTGAAATCCCTTGGGAAGGTGTAACTTTGTTTTTGTGTGTTTTATTAGATTGAGTGGCTATATTTGACATGATTGTTGGTATATATGATCCCTTGGTTACTTCCTAGCTTAGGGGTGGCTAGTTTTCCTGCCTGAGGTTCGGTGGTGAGCACTCAATTGGCCTTTAGAAGGAATTTTTCATCATGTGCAAGTTATAAATGAATGGATACATTATAGGTATAAGTTCAAAGTACCAAGGAAGTCACCCCAATGCACAACCTTTCTTTTGATGGTTAGAAAAAAGGGGAAAGAAGAAAGCATTGATAATCAATACAAGAACGTATTATCTCATGAGAAAAAAGCCTTGTATTATGAGTAACAAAGTTTAAATAACGGTTATATTATATCAGTGTTTAATATCTGTATTTATCTGATTAAATATACATCATACCATAAAATCTGATTATGTTGTTATCTTTGTTGAATTTGTTGTATATGGCATAAGAGTTTATGCTAGGGGTTGATCCCTTTATTGTTGTTTATCCCCTTGTACATTATGTATATATAATATTCTATGTGTTCTTTCTATTATGATCAATTTCCAGAACTAAATAATTGTTGCAAGAATCATTATTGTGTAATCGTTAATAATATATATATATATATATATATATATATCTGCATATGCCTTATATAAATATATATAACTATTTCTAATTGATTTCAATCTTCCCATGGGCATTTTATATGAATATATATATAATGATATTCCATCTTTTGGTTATGTGTGTGCTGCACTCAGAAAAATATTTTAGACTTCTTAGTTATTCCCTCCATTTCATGATTCAATTATCAATGTTGTTCTTATTCGGATTCCTAATTTATTTCTATATTTTATTCTTGTTCATTTCATCCTTCCTTAATTTCAAGCTTCTTTCCAAATTGTATTTTGTTCCTTATTTATGTCTGTGATATTCCAATCTACCCTCTTTATACTCAAAATATATTCATTTTATATCCTCATTCCTAAGTGAAGAGATGCATCCTTTTGGAAGGTGATAACCTTTTAGAAAGACATGGCGTTTTGTTAAGGAGATAATTGATTCCTTTAAAATCTTTATTTATCCTTAAATGCTTTTATATTTTCTATCACATAGAACCATTATTTACATTAGTTCTTCCTTTTCATAATGCATCACTGCTCTTAGTTTAGAATGATCAATGCACATTAGTTTAGGGTAATTGTTTCCTATAGGCATGTAGGGTGATCATTCCTTAAATGGGTGATCATTTGCTTACATCAATCGTTGTTCGCAAAATATTATATATTTTTTTATTTTTATATTAGTTTTTACATATATTTTATTAATATTTATAATATTATATTATAATTACTATAATTATAATAATATTAAATTGTTAATATTTCTATTTGTATTTTGTTATTTATTTCATTTATTTATTTGTATTTCACTACTTTGATGGAAATAGTTAGATGTGTTTTGAGTAGTAATGGGATGAGGCTAATTATTGTTATTTGATTGACAAATCTTTACTTTTCTTTGGTAGATAAGGCTCCATATGACGGTGGATAGGTAAAAATCCCTCTATTTCATAAATTAGATTTTTTGGTTGTGATTTTTTTGTTCATATACCTAAATGAATTGTTTAAGATGTGGATAATAAAGATCATATATATTTTTGTTAGTTATGGTGAAAATGTTAAGATATATATACAATAAAATCCTTTAACTATGAAGTGGTATATTGCAAGTTTAGTTTTAAGAGAAATTGGATTCAAGTCTAATCAAGTATAGCCAAAAGAAAAATAGAATAAGATTATACAATTTGAAACCAAAAATATAAGTAGGAAGATGCATAGATGGAAGAACATATTGGATAGGAAGGTGTACATGAAGAACAAACTCAAATAATTCAAAATAATAAATGGGTTTTATTACTACACACTTGAGAATTTCCTCAAATCAGTGGATCCCAAATGATAGGTATATCCCAATAGATTTATATTAATTATTTTATTTATCTTATACCAAATATGAACCTTATGTGAGGAAACCTATTTCTTTGAAGTATTTTGAGTCTTAATGGAGGCCATGTAAGAGGAGATGATGATCTTTGATAGATATGAGACATAGGATATAATATATTTTCTTAAGGGAAGGAATCTCATTGGATGCTAGTGAGTTTATAAAAATAAAATCATAGTAGATGGAAAATTGCAGAGGTACTAGGTGTTTTGAGAAAAGGTTACTCTTAGGTTGAGGGGGTTGATTTTGGTGAAATATTTTCTTTTTATAAGACTAACTTAGACTACTTCATATTGCTACTAATAATGATTTACAAGCAAACAAAATGGATGTTAAAAGAAATTATGGGGATCTTAAGGAATAAATTTATATGAAATAGCCTAGCATTTTTAGGGTATACAGAAAGGAAAACATAGTTTGTAGGTTTAAATAGTCTTCAAAGTAGTAACATCATATCCAGTTTTAGAAGTTTGACGCTTTCACGTTGTATCATAGTTTTCTATGAGTGGTTATGATCATTATTTTTCTTTTAAATTAATTGATGATTAGTTACTAATTATTGCATTGTATGTTCATGACTCATTGTTTATTAAAAACAATAAGAGTATGGTTGGATAACTCAAATTTTAGTTTTCTTGTGTAAAGATTAGAAAGGATAATAATATGTAAGGGTTTAAGGGCTATAAAATAATTGGTATGAAGATTATAATTTTTTTTTCTAGTAGAAATATTTATTTAGTCAAAGTAATAATATTCAAACTATTTTTAAGCAATTCACTATATAAGAATATAAGCTAGTGAGTATTGTTTTATCTATTAGTAATAAGTTAGATAATTATTTTGAGAATGTGTATAATATTCCTTATAATAGTTTTAGAGGTATCTTAAAGTATGATATGATATGTACAAGACCAAACATTGCCAAAGTAATGGGAGTTCTTAGCAATTTTATGTTTAACCATAGTAGAGAGCATTGAGATTATGCGAAAAGGGTTATTTGGATATTTTTGAGGTACTTTTGAGTATTATATTTATTATTATGGGACTAATGATGTGGGTGAGATTCTTGATATATAAGACTTTGTTGACTTAGATTGGGATGATGATTTGGATAATAGGAGGTATGTGAGTAGTTATGTGTTCCTAATCTTTGGAGGAGCTATTTGTTGGATAAGTAAGAAATGACCCCATAGTTGTGATGTTCATTATATGATCATAATATTATTAGAGTTGGTTATGTATATACCCAAGATCTAAAGGCCAAATGGAAAGCACACAAAGAGATCAATATGTAATGCTCAAGATTGAAATGTCCAAAATTGATTATATTAGAATTCAATATGATTTACATATGAGACCACTTGATTATATAGCCAAGCTGAGACATAAGATGTCATAATATTATGACAAGTGTCTTAATCTTATGATATGAGATAACTTATCATCACTACCTAGGAAATGATGAAATCTAGACATGACAACTAAGTCTTCTAGAAATAATCTTAGGATCTAAGTAAACTTAACATGTGAATATGTCCCCTTAGTCCCTAGTAAGTGAATTAACTAGGTACAAGAAATTTAATCACACCAACACCCCCCTTAAGTGCAACTTAGGGAGAAGATTATTATGCAAAAGATGCAAAGATGCAAGAATGGGTCTCGATTACTAGGCCATGTTAGGTACCCATGTATAAATGTAAATGCAATCTCTCACAAAACTCCTCCCAAATAGATGAACAAAAAATACTCTCAATGAAGCATGAGAGGTACAAAACCCCATACAAGGAAAAATACCCCCCATAAGAGAGAATGAGATGAGAGACCATATGACCCCCCATCAATGGCCAGTCTCCTGCAATGGTAGAATCTTGACATTAAATGTTGAAGATGATCTAATCTCACTAATGTTCATCCCCTTAGGAAGAAACAAAACCAAGATAGTATGCAATATTTCTTCCCATTCTTGAAAGGATGGTGTAGGAAGATGAATGATATGTGATGTCTCTAAACTATGCTCAAGTGTCTCCAAGTCAATGTTGAAATTTGACACACTCCAAACTGGCGTTCTAGGCCACATAGCTAAAGATGCCAATCCAAAATCTCCTAGAGACGAATGTAGAACACAATCCAAAGATAAGTATCGCTCCTCTAAATACAAAGAAGCCTCCTCCAAATGTTGTCCAAAAGTATCCACACTCATGTCAAACTGTGAAGAATGATCATGTATAAAATTAAAGAGAGGGTTAGAGTGTTCCCTCACAAAAAATGAAGAAGGGCCATCTCCATCAAAGAGAAGATGTATGCAATCAATGGTGTCTCACATTATGAAATAGGAGACTCAACAAATAACCCACCAATGTTTTCCAAGTATGCATTTGAAGTAGATGTAGCTAGAAGATGATGTAGATCCTATTGCATTGAATTGTAAGAAGCCATGTCTGTAGCAACAGAAGTATCATCCAATGTAGTAGTAGATGGAAGAGATAAAATGCAATGCTCAAGAACAAAATTCAATGTGAGAAATCCCAAGTTCAACTAGCCAAAAGTTTCCTCAAAATCATGGTTCGCACTAGAAGTGTGATCAACAAGTGAAGAAAAAATGTCATCCTCATAAGAAAAATTTGCAAAGGTGTCTAATTAAGTTGAATAATCAACCATCCCAATAGCAATAGTCTCTCTACTCTCTAAGTCTCTAATGATAACTGAACCATGAGTTAATTCCACAGTCCTCCCTTCTCCACCATGTATAATCTGATAAATGGAAATAAGATTGTTTGACAAATAAGGTATGCACAAAACATCATTAAAAGTTCCCTCCCCAATATCAATATATCCCTTCCTAATTACACTCATGTATATATTGTTTCCCATAAAAATAGGGAACATAGTATAAGTCTCAAAAGAAGAGAATATAGATTGTGAATATGTCATATGATGAGATGCTCCTAAATCTAGAAGTCATCTCTCTGATTCGAGACCTAAAAAATCACAAAGAGCTTTCCCTTTATCACTTGATGTAGAAGCCAAACTAGCATGATTTTTTCCTTTTTCAACTATTTTGAAGAAGAAGAAGTTGACTCAGACATTCTAGAAGGTAAATTAATCTAATTCTTTTTTAGAAGATGTTTTAACTCAACAATATCCTTCTTATAACAAGAATTTTCATAATGTCCAAGCTTCTTGCAATATGAACAATTTTCCTTCTCCTTCTTAGATGATTTCTCTTTGGAAGAGGATTTATTCTTTGCTTGATCTAAATATGGATTATTCTTTTCTTTCTTTTGTTTCTTATCCAATTCTTTCACCTGAACCAATAATGCCTAAGATTTTGAAGTCTTGATGAGACCCATTTGTATAAGATTTTGTTGCTCATGTATCAACATCTCAGAAAAATGATGCAAATTAAGTTGTAGTATATGCATACCCAATAGTCAATCTATGAGTATGAAATCTAGAAACAAAATAAGCATAATCAAGACCAATTTTGTTCAATGTATTGTAGACCAAATGAATGTCCTTCTTATCAATTCCATGTGATTTTCAATTTCTCTCTTAGATAATTAACCTTAGTGATGTAGTCCTAGATGTTTTCAAAGTTCTTAGGATCAAGGCTCATCAGTTCACTATCAATTTGATAGCCTCTTACTTCATTTTTAGTACCATACAATGTTTTCAATTTGCTCCAAGCTTCATGATAATTCTTACACCATTCAATTTGAAACAAAAAATCTTGAGAAATAATTCTATGAAGACATCTAAGAGCTTTGGTATGTTTAATTATCCATTTTATATTTTAATCTACATTTTTAGGTTCGGGTACCTTATTTTCAACATATAGAGAGTGACCTTCAGTCATTAGAATACTCCATGTATTTTGATGTCATGTTGAATAATTATATGATGTGAGCAAAGGAACCTTAGAATGATCCATGGAAAGAAGAGCACAAGAAAAAAGATCAAAAGAATGCACCAAGAGACCCCCCAAATCAATGAATCAAGAATCCCCCCAACAATATATAATTTTTCACTTTATATTTAGTGTGTTTACAGATGCTAGATGCCAAAAACAAAAAAACTAGACTTGATCTTAGTGCTTACAGATGCCAAAAATGGCCACAAGCTCAAAGTGATATTTTTACATAAAATGAGATCAATTTGATCACATCACTGCAAAGTACATGAAAATTTATGCACTTTCAAACAAAAATTCACCCAAAAATGTTACCATAGGAGCAAGAATGGAGCTCTAGAAGTTCCCAAAATAAGAACAATGCAAAAATACCTGTGAGAATCTACAATTTTTGTAAAGACCATGCATCAAAATAAAAAATTGATTGCACCACTATGAAGATCACAAAATTATGCCCCAAATAAAAAAAAATTGCTTGAAAAAGGAGGTTGTATGGTCAAGATATGAGCATTTGAAAATAAGCTTCAAAATGAAAAAGGCTCTACTGACACAGTGTTGACATCAAAAGGTGATGAGCCTAAATTTGACGGCTACCTGCCCATCAAAATGGAATATGCTCTAGGTGGAGAGAATATTCTTTATTTTTCAGCTTAAATTTGACATGAGTTTGAATGTCACAAGTCAAACCGGTTATTGGAATATTCCATTGGTAATATTATGTGCACCAAAATCTTTTCCTTCTGTCGAAATCTTCAAGAAATACTTGAATATTCCTTTTTTTCCATGCCTATTTTTTTAATGTCATTAGTTTCTAACTTTTTACCAACTTTTAAAAATAAGAATGTTAGTTTTATGTTTATCAGTCATTGGTGGTTGACTCGTGTGGCAATCTAAGGTCACACCATGTGGCACTGACTACTACACTCGATACCAATGTGGGTACCGCAGGCCTATATAGGTCTATGGACTTGTACTATACTCCCCTTCTTTTTCCTTTTTTTGTTTTTATTTAATAAAAAACTTTTCCTAAGAAAAATATTTTTCCCCCATTTTAATAAAATAAAAATCAAAAAATTCAAGCCAATAATATATATATATATATATATATATATTCAAATCATACCAACTAATAATGGCAACCTGGGAGTGCCTACGGCTCATTGGGAAAAAACAAATTCCTCAGCATCTCTCAACTCAAAATATAGGTGAATTTTATGTCAAAATTCATTCCTCGTCCCCTTGAATGTGATGGCAGTCTCATTTTTGACCCAAAATGCTCCAAAATTGTAGCTACCTTCCAGATTTAGCAGCCACTCTTCAACATGGCCTCTAATGTCTAATTTGGACAAAAAAAAAGGAAAATTTGACTTTCTCAAGCACTTCAAACAAAATGGTCAGCTGAAATCTGAGGTAACAAGCTCCCAAAAATGAACCTACAATACAAAGCCAAAAAAGGAATCCCCCCAAAATTTGGTATTTCTATCAAGTTTTGTTTATTCTCCAGATTATCATATGATGCAAGAGAATAGCAACTCAACTTTTCAAGATTTACCAAGATCTCTCAAAGAAAGACTATCGAATGGCATCCAACTTGCTTTGATACCATGTTAGAGTTGGTAATGTAGATACCCAAGATCTAAAGGCCAAATGAAAAGCACAAAAAGAGATCAATATGCAATGCCCAAGATTGTAATGAAATTGATTATCTAAGAATTTAATATTATTTTCATATGAGACCACTTGGTTATATAGCCAAGGTGAGACATAAGATGTCATAAGATTATGACAAGTGTCTTAATCTTA
This sequence comes from Sequoia sempervirens, assembly GCA_007258455.2. NCBI lineage: Eukaryota > Viridiplantae > Streptophyta > Pinopsida > Cupressales > Cupressaceae > Sequoia > Sequoia sempervirens. The sequence continues at coordinate 76,795 of VDFB02155899.1, forward strand.
TGATATGAGAGGACTTATCATAACTACCTAGGAAATGATAAAATATAGACATGACAACTAAGTCTTCTAGAAATAATCTTAGGACCTAAGTAAACTTAACATGTGAATATGTCCCTTAAGTCTCTAGTAAGTGAATTAACTAGGTACAAAACATTTATTCACACCAACAAATACACGGTTGTAATACATAAATATAAGGAGGTATTGTAGTTACAAAGATTATGTTTAGCCATTAGCTTTGAGTTAAAATAGATTAGGACTAGACATGGCAGTCAAAATGCTATTTATTTAGAAAAATCCTATATATCATACTTATGGAATGAACATTAATGTTCAATATCACTTAACTATGAGATGGTTAAGAGTGACAAAGTCATGATATATAAGGTTGACACTTTGGATAATATTTAAATTTATATATTTCAATGAGTGAGAACAAATAAGTTATGTTAGTGAAGAGAGGCTATGATCCTTGCATCTTCTATCACCAAATTCATTCATTTTTGCTTTCTTATTATTTATTTACAAGGAAAATTTTAAGTGAGAGAATGCTAGTATTAGGCATGTCATTTACCTTACAAATCCTGTCTTGTTAATTGTAATTAATTTTATAGATGATAAATAATTTATGATCATAAAAAATCATGGAATGGGAAAATAGGATTCACATCTAAAGGAGAGGACATTATTTACTTAATATTAGGAAAAAATTTAGCACTTTTTTCAAATCAATATTCTTATTGCACCACTCACACTATATTGAAGAATACCAATCATTGGTTTTGGATCATTAATTTATGATGATTAGTGTTTGCACTTTAATTATTTTTTACATTTGATCCTTACATGCTTTCCCTCCTTTGTGATTAATTGTTAGTTAATTAATTATCTATACTTTTCCTAACCTGCTTATCACATTTGGTTCATTTTGACTATTCTTTATGGTATATTATTGCACTCGTTATGTTGGTATATTATTACACTCGTTATGTTGATTGATATTTTTGTACTATTTTACATCAAGTCAATATTTATGTTCAAGGATGCCACTAAAGAACTTTATAACACATAAAATAATATTGATCACTTAAATACTCACATATAAGAGAATTCTAGAAGGCACTATTCTAGAATGGACAAGAAAAGAAGGTTCAACATAGAAATAAATTTGTACCCAAGAGGAGGTGATTGCTATCAAAATCTAGAAAATATTAGTCTTCTCTAATAGGTAAGTTTTAAAATCTCATATTCTTTCTTTGTCCTATTAGAATGGATAAATGACCACTAGCAAGGTGTCTTTGAGTTTTATTATCTAGACAAAGGCTTTTTCTCAATCTCATTTTGGATAAAGAAATATAAATATGGTTATCTACTTTGAGGCATGGTTTCTTAAGGGATATGGTCTCTCTCTTTATAATTGGACTCCAAACTTTGATCCCCTCAAAGATAAAATTTTAAGGGCGCCTATGGATTTAATTTTTACACTTACCTCTAGAATATAGGTTCCCCTAGGTTCTAGAATCTTTGAGTAACTCTTTGGGCTCCTTTATTTCCAAAATTCCTAATTAAAATAACTATCCTTTAGGCCTAGCTAGAATATGCACTCTAATTGATGTCTCTAATCCCATCTTACCTTTCATAGTGCTCAATACCTCATTTGGTAGATAAAACAAAGAATAGTTCAAGGAGGTCTAGTGTCCCCTTTCTCCCCTCAAAATCCATTTCCTCTTGAAGGTGATCAATCAAGGTCCTTTAAGTGTGGGAAATACTCTTACCTCTTAGATATTACCTCCCCAAATTGTAAGGACACAAAAAAATTGAGTGTTACACCCACAAGAACCTCACTTGTTGAACCTTTATATTCTCACCCCTCCTTGAGGTTGGATTCCCTCTTTAATTAAACCCAATAAATAGTAGTAGAAAAGATATTTTCACATAAGGAAAATCATGGATTTAAGGAAAAGGATCCATCTATGGAAGTTTTTAAATATCTTGTTGAAAATATTTAACAAAAAGTGGGAGGTGATTTGTTTGAAGAATTATTTGTAGAAACCCTAGAAGAAAGACCTTTTCATAAAGCCTTGTAAAAATCCTCCAACATTTAGATAGAGTTGAAATAAAATCTTAAATAGGTCATGTACTTCACTCCTTTGAAAAGGGTTCATGAATGAAAGGGAAAAACCCCAAGAAAAAGCAGTGGTGGGGATTCAACTACCTTAGAGAGATCCATTAAAAAAGGAGAGCATTCTTCTCTCCTCTTGATAAACTAAGATCATATAATGGAATGCTAGGAGGATCTATGATCCTCAAAAATAAGTTCAATAAGATGATAGCTCAAAGAAGACAACTTTGATATAATTTTACTTCAAGATTCGAAACAATCTAAGGTAAAAAGTAATTTAATTTTGAAAAAATAGAATAGATGAGATTCCCTATATATTCAATCTTAAGGGGATTCCAAGGGACTAATGATTCTTAGGAAATGAAATATAGTGAATATTGATTCCACAACCTCAACATCAAATTGGATGGTGGAAAGAGTAAGCAACCTTTATCTAGGTCTTTCCTTCTTGGTCCTTAATATATATGGTCCTTCTCCTTCCTTTTTGAAAAGGTAACTATGGCCTCTTCTCTCAATTTTTAGATCCCCTAAAAGAATAATTGGTTATTCTAAGGAGATATTTAAACACTATAAAATACCTCTCTAAGAAGAAAGGATGAATAATCCTACCAAATAAGGTGATGGAGGACTTCAAAATATTCATAATAGAAAATAATATATTTGATTACCCCTTCAACAATAGAAAATTCACTTGGTCAAATAGGAGGAAATGTTTCTCATCTCTCAAAACTAGCTCACATATATTTACAAATATTGATTTTCTACTCTCCCTTTCTCTAGATCTGATCACTTCCTAATTAAGTTATATTTATTTGAAGAAAAATACCCTAGGAAAATATCCTTCAAGTTTAGAACTGTGGCTTAAATGGATAACTATTTCTTAAGACTTATAAGGGAATGGTGGAGAATAACTCCTTATGTCAAAGGTTTCAAGATGTTCCAGCTCTATACAAAAATAAAGTGTCTAAAATCTCAAATAAAAATAAAAAATAGTGCCCACTTAAGAAACATCTATGCTAAGAAATTAAGGATCTAACAAGAACTTTTTGACCTAAATAAGAATATAATAGAGGGATGGATTCCCCCTCTTTCCTAGGAGAAACTACCTAAAGGTGTTCTTGAAGAAATTAAGTGAGAGAATAAATCCACTAGAGGTAGACGTTAAGATAATCTTGGATAAATAAGGGATATTAAACCATTAAATTATTTCATTCTTTCACTAAAATGAGAAGGCTTTCAAACTAGATCACCTCAATAAAAAAATGATGGCTAGGAAGAAACTACCCTAGGGAATATCAAAAGGGAAGTTATTGTTTTCTTTGAATCCCTCCTAAATAAATATTCTCACATCACTCTTGCTCATTTTGAAAATATGTTGAATTGTATCCTAGTTATAGAAATAAATGAACATAATAATGAGAAATTAATTATTAGAAACTAGAGTTGTAGAAATGTTGTACCCTCCCTATACTCAAAAAAAGTGGGTCCACTGGGTAGATGATGCTGACAAAGAGTGGCCTCTCCTACCACCTAATCGTAATGGTATGACCCCATGGAAAGTTCATGGTATCTTGAAAACTCTAGATTCTCACCTACAAAATTTTGTTGGTCACAAACCTACGACCTGCCATGGTTTTCAAAATCCTAGATCCTACTAGAATGGTGGTTTCTGTAAGATGGATTCCTTTCAACAACATTGCACTAACTCCCATTCTAGAATAAGAAAATGTGAGGGATCCTAACCCTCCTATGAGAAATGAGCCTAATCACAAATGGGGCCACCCAGATCTTCAAGGCACACCCACAATAGCCTTGCTAGGGGTAAATTTGGCGGTGAAATCTGGAAGAATACAACACCAAACTTTGGAGTTTTCAACCATCCTAGCTCTTATAGCGAAAAGGCTTGCTCTAAGAGCCAAATGCTAGCTGATTCTTCTTCAAGAAACCAAAATGAGGGTTTACCATGTTCTAAAAAGGAGAAAATTGTTTATGGGGATAACCCCACTTCATGCCATGAGCTTCGCTGGAAACCAATCCTGTCAATCACTCTAAGCTTGGAAAAACAAGTATCATAATTTGAGCTAAATGACATGTTCATTTAGATCTGAGGAGATGACATGTCAATGATGAAAATACAAACATGGGTGAAAGAAAATTGGTATGATTGTTTTGATCTCATGGTTATTTCAGTTTCTTATTTATTTTTTATCTTCAAAAAAATCTACTATTAAGAAAAAGGGTTTTTAAAAAGGGATACTTCTGGTGTAGAAATATATTTTTGGGGTTTTTGATAGTGTCTCATGTTGAGGTTTTCTTGAAAAAAGAATTTGAGTTAGTAAATGGCTTACCCACGCTTAGGGTTTGGGCTTTGATAAAACCATAACTCTTTCCCTGGGACTATCAAGCTCCTCTCTTACAAGGGAGAACAGTACCAAAGAATGATTTTGGATTCCTCTTCGTGGAAAGAGGCAAATATTTTAGTGGATTCTGAAATTTTTTCATGGGCAGACCTTGTGGATTTTTCCTCCCTTAGGGGGTATTTTGAGGTCATTTTTCCAATGAAAAAATGTGGCTCCACATTCTCTACCTCTACTCCTACATGTCATCACGATCCCTCTATGTTGGGTATATCGGAGGCCTCTCTCCCACCATCCAACTAGCATTCTTCTCCATGACCTAGAAATGAAACTTGCACTACTAATACTCTCTCCCATTTTGAAGATTTGTTAAATGGTTGATTAGAAGATGAGAAACTAATGAATATTGTCAATGAAGTATTTTTGAAAGTTGGGGAAGGATTTCATCAAAGAGGTCATAGATGAACTTATTAATGAGATCATTGAAAATAAGAATTTGTCTCCTCCCATCTCACAATCTGAAATAAAAGGGAGAATGCCATTGCAACAGGATACTGTTCTAGACTAGGAGAATATTTCTTCCTCATCCATGGCTAATGTTATGTCTACTCCAATCTCCCAAACTGATTCTAAAGCCAAGGAAATTTGGTTTCTCCCAAAGGAAAAAGGGGTAGAAAACCTAACAAAGAAAAAACTAAATTAGAAATTGTTGTTGCTATACAAACCATACTTGAACAAAATATTAGATCTACTTCAAAAAAACTCTAAGGAATGGCTAGTCCAAGGTCAACTCCTCAAAATCATTAACTTGATTCGGTTGAGGGGTGTAAGGCTTCTAAAATGAATCTATGAATGAGGGGAGATGAAATCTCTCCTCGAAAAAAATGAGTTTTTTATCATGGAATGTTAGGGGCCTAAACGCCCCTAATAAATGACACTTAATTAAGTGTCAAATTTTAAGTACTTATATTTAGATATTATGCTCCTCCAAGAATCAAAACTTTTGATTTAGTTGGCCTTTGATGCTTTTGCTTCTTGGACGAATTGAGACATATTTGCTTCTCTGGCTCAAGGAGCCTTTGGGGGGTTAGTAATATTATGGAACAAATGTCATGTTATGGTGAATGTGCTTGAGTCCAAAGATATATGAATTAAAGCATCAGCCAAATGCTTGAGAACAAACAATTACTTTGTATTCTTTAATGTTTATGGCCCTTGTTCTACGCCATGCAAGAAACAACTATGGAATCAACTTTCCTCTGCTTTTTCACCCTTGAAAAATTACCTTAAGATTTTTGTAGGAGATTTCAATGCTATCCATAATGCCTCATAAAAATATGGTAGCATTATTCCTCTTGCAAGAGTAATGGAAGATTTAAGTAACTTTGTTCTTAACAGCAATTTATATGACTATCTTCCAAAAATGGAAACTTCACATGGACTAATAGGCATAAGGACTTCTCCCAGATTGTAGAAAGGTCGAATCATTTCTTGTTATTAGAAAATTGGTTGAATGTCTCTTGGTATTTGTCTTCAACAATTCATACCTTGGTTGGATTGGATCATTTCCCTATATCTCTATCTATATTTGAAGATAGACCAAAAAAGAAGGTTCATTTCAAATTTGAAGCAATGTCATTTAGAGATTGAGTTCATACTCATGCTTAAAACTTGGTGGCTTGATAGCCCTTTCATAGAGGGTTTCAAAATGTACCAACTCTGTAAAAAATTGAAATTCATTAAAACCAAAATCAAAGTTTCGAATGTGAAAAATTTTAAGAATATTTTCATGGAAAAGAATAGGGTGGAATATGAATGATCTAATGTATACAAATGAGTAGTTAAAAATTTCATGGATACTTTATTGTATGACAAGGAAAAAAACCTAAAATCATAATCATAAGAAATCCTGGCAAGAGAAGAATGCTATTGGAGGAAAAAATCAATGGAAATTTGGTTAAAGTATGGGGTTAAAAATACTAAGTTTTTCCATGCCTCCACAAAAATAAAAATGCCAAAAAATCGGATTGTCTCCATCCAATCCTCTTTTGGAATCACTTTGGAAACAAAAAAGGATATTCATGTTGAAGCTGTCGATTTCTTCAAGAACCTCCTTGCACCAAGAAATCCACATAAGTCCTTAAATGATAATGTGATACTAAACAATATCCCCACATTGATTAAGGAAGAACATAATAAAATTTTGATGTCATAATTTACCATGGAAGAAGTCAAAATTGTAGTATTTTCAATGGCCATAGAAAAGGCTCCAGACCTAGATAGCTTCACAGTCATGTTTTTCCAAAAATGTTGGGATTTTGTAGGAAGTGACATACTCCTGGCTTTGGAAGAATCGAGGAGAAACAAAAATCTCTTAAGATAATTCAACTCCACTTTGGTTGCCCTAATTCCAAAAAAAATAGATCCTACATCTTTTAAGGATTTTAGGCCTATCACCTTGTGCAATAATATCTATAATTTTTTTTCAAAAGTGATAGCCTCACAATTAGCAAAATTGCTCCCTTCCATTATTTCAAATGAGAATGGTAGTTTCATACTAGAAAAGACACTCTAAAAGGAGCTATCTTGGCACATGAGGGAACACCTGTCGTTGTCCTGAAACTAGACATGGAAAAAGCATACGACAGGGTCAACTGGAATTTTTTGTTGGTGGTTTTGAAAAAAAATGGATTTTCTAACAGCTGGTGTAAATGGATCTCCTCTTGTCTCTCAGGTGCAAATTTCTCAATAATAATGAATGGGTCCATGTTTAGACAATTTTCTTCAACTCAAGGGGTAAGACAAGGCAACCCCCTCTACCCTTCCCTCTTTATTTTAATGGTAGAAGGTTTGAGTAGATCCATAATTGCTTCACGGTCCAATAGACTATGGAAAGGTATCTCTGTTAGGCCTTTTTTGTTGCCAATTTCCCACTCATTATTTGGACATGCATTCATGGATGAAGCAAAAGAGATTAAGAAGTTTCTCATTGATTATTGCACCTTCTTGGGCCAATCATTCAACATAGTTAAATCAAATATCTTCTTCATTAATGCCAATCCCCTAGTTAAAACACAATTGTTGAAATTTTAGGGCTTCCAATGTGATTCTCTCCCATGCAAATACTTGGGAATCCTTTTCTTCTTAGGGAAAGAAAAACATGACTTCTAGGAAAATTTATTTTCTTCTCCATCCAATAGGATCCTGCTTTGGAGGTCAAGATGGTTGTCTTTCATAGGAAAAATGGTGATGTTAAAAGTAGTTTTGTATTCCCTCCTAATTTACTTAATGTTTGTTCTAAAACTCCCACATGATAAGGGTATGTCTTTTCAAAAGATATTTAGAGATTTCCTTTGGGAAGAAAATGTCACTCAAAAGAAAAAATTACCTTTAGTAGCATGGGACTCATTGTGCAAGTCTAAAATGTTTAGGGTGCAAGTTTGAGAGACCTCTTCTTGCAAAATAAAAAACTAAGCGCCAAATTAGTCTGGAAAATATATTCTAAACTTGACACCAAATGATGTCAAATAATGAGGTGCAAATATTCGAATTCTCTAGACAGAGAAAGGATTTTCACTCAAAGGGATCTCCCCTCTGGGTCAAAAATATGGAAATACATTACCTCTTGCAAATCTGTCCTCCAACCTCATCTTTCCTAGTTGATCAACAATGGTGAAAAGGAACTCTTTTGGGAAGAGGCTTGGAATGGCCCCCAATTGCTCAGGCTCCTTGGAAATTGTGGACAAATAGAACTTTCTCTAAAGGCACTCTAGGGTGACAAGGTGAAAGAATATTTTGTAATTGATCCAAGGGATCCTCTACATGGAGTTAAATGGAAAGACTTTAACTTCCTTTCATCTCCTACACACTTGAATGAATCTCTTAAGTGTTAATTAAAGAAAATATTTTTTTTGTATCTGATAAACTAGATGAAATAATTTGGACTAAGTCTAAGTCAAGAAAATATAATGTAAAAGATGGATACAACTCTTTAACTTCTTCTCTCTAGACCACACCTTGGCCCTTTAAACTTTGTTGGGGACCTGATGTCCTTCCTAAAGCTGGAGCATTTTCTTGGATGGACCTAAAAGAATAAATCCTTTATGGGATGAGATTGGATAGACTAGGAATAGTCTCGTTATTTCCATGTGTCATGTGTGGTAAAGCACTTGAATCAACTGATCATCTGCTAATTGGTTGTGATTTTTCTCATTAGTGTTGGTCTTGGTTGATGTTGAAACTTGATTGGATGTCCCCCTTACAAAATTCAGTCCTTAAGTATTTTCTAAGTTGGCCCAAACTATTTCCAAATTCTAAATTTTCTTGTATTTGGGAAATATCCCATTCCATCATCATCTAGAACCTATGGTTGGAGAGAAATAACAGCATATTTAGGAAAAATAAGTTAGAGTTGAAGCAAATTATTCAAAAAAATGAGATTTCCATATCAGAGGTAACTTTATCAAGAATGTTTAGAAATGATCATTCAAAAAAATGTTCTCCTCCTAGGATTCTTTCATTATGAGGAATTAGACCTTTCTTAAGCTTCCCAAGTCTGGGTCTGTACAAAACCAGGGTTCTTCTATGAATAGAAAGTTGATTAAATGGATTCCCCGCCTCGAGACTTCATTAAGTTAAACTTTGATGGGGCTTCTAAGGGTAATCTTGGAAATTTTGGAGCTACATTAGTCCTTAGGGATTGGCAAGGAAATTATATTTGAGCAATGTACTCTGTACTATTTGAAGGCACTAATAATGTGGCAGAATTCAATGCACTAAGGATAGGTTTGGAATTAGTAATAAAATTATCTATCCCTCAAATAATAATTGAAGGGGACTCAGTGGTGGTGGTTACAACGATCTCAAATAGATCTTCAAACTCTTGGAATCTGAACTACCTCCTGACACATATTCAACTTCTACTCAAAAAATTTCCTCCTTCCAAATTATGCATTGTTATAGAGAGGCTTATGGTCAAGAAGATTATATGGAAAATAAGGTAATCAATGAATAGATCTCTTTTAAGACCTTTTCGAGGTAGGAATGTGCCTCAGTTTTTGCATGATTCTAATTATTTGTCTCATGGTGCACTCCCTAATAGTTTTAAATGGATATTCTTCACTTTTTAGGGGCAATGCCAGGTTCTTCATTTCTCAGTTGGTTTGATAATCATATGGCTCTAATTTGGAATTTTTATTCTAATAGCTCTTTGGTGTAGTACTCAAAGGTATTTGCAATAATAATAAAAAGGTGTCTTGAAAGAACATCTTTTTGTTCTATTTTCTAATATCCCATAGGGATATTTGTATGCTAACTGGGAAGGTAAGTTGTTTTCATTGGTTGATTAAATGACTAACCTAGTAAATAAATATTTTGATGCTCCATGCCCAAAATTCTTGGCCCCCTCCTCTGCATTAATTTCCCATGAGGAAATTCTCCTCACAGATGGTTGATGGGGAGTTGGGTGGCAGTAGACATTAAATCCTACAAATGAGCAAGTGCACTATTTAAAAGGAAAAAAATGATATGGACAATTCGTATGACATCCCCTTTATCTAGGCACATGTTATAGCCAAATTTAGTTATAACGGCTATATGTCTCTTTTTCGAGAAATATTTGATTGACAGATGTTTATTCATTTTATCGTTAGCTCGAAGGAAACATTCCCTTATTATTGATTAATTAAATGGAAAAATCCAACGGCTCCCCAATCAGGGGCACTTATTCTTAAAAATACATGAATTAATATTGCTTTAATGGTGGTTTCACACATTTGTGACAACTATCTTTCTTGCTTGAGCATTGGTACTTCTCCAGGTCCTATTCATATCTAGGTTGATTATGTTCACACCTCTTTCTTGTACAATGAGATTACAGGTTTATTAATGAAATATGTGTGATTGCCCCTACAAGGTTTTGGGTTTTCTGGGTTCTATTAAAATATTCTATTGTGGAGTTTTATAAGAATGCATTTATATTTGTGACTATGTTCAATGGAGTCCTCATTTAGAGTATTTGTGCCTATGAGGTACCATGAAGTGTGTGATTCCATGCCGTTTACAAAGGAGAAACTAAGAAGGTCATGTATAATTGAATGTAACCAGGTTGCTGAAGAAATTTCTACGATCTTGGGATGGGATTGGTTGGATTTTCACTCTATGGCTATGCCTAATGAAATTGCTTCTCTATTTGTCTCCAATTTAATGTACATCCTTTGGTGCACTAAGATGGTCAAATATCTAGCTGGGAACTATCTCCTTCTCCACATTTGTCCTCTATCGACTCTTCAACCAACTTTGGAGGGTTATGATATCTTACAGGGTACAAACATGGTGGGTGTTGTTTTGTGTCAACAATATTTGTTAACTGATCACTCCTTGAAAACTCTTTTCAGCTCCATGGCACATGGTTTATTAGACAATTGTCCCTATGAATTCAATTTTTGTTTGAACCACCTGAGATCTCGCTTGGGAAACTTGATTACTGAATCAATGCAGAATTTATATGACATGGTGTAGTTTTTGATTCAACATGCACTGGTTGATCCTCACTCTACCCATTTATTTCCTCCTCCAGTAGATGTGGCCTCCTCCTCTGAATGAATCAGTGCAAAATTTGTATGACTCAGTGCAATTTTTGATTCAACATGCACTGGTTGATCCTCACTCTACCCCTTTATTTCCTCCTCCAATAGATGTGGTCTCCTCCTCTCAAAGTGGGGTGTGACTAGCATGCCCCTTCCAGGGTTTTAATCTTCCCACCTTATTTATTTTTCTCTTCTCTAGCTTCAGGTTTTTTTTCTACAAATATGTAATTCTTCTGCACTAATTTTGTCATTCTAGCTACGAGGTCTTGAAACATAAATTTGTAATGGGTCTACAGATATGTATCTCTACATCTCTTTATTGTTTGCTACAAATATGTAATTCACCTGCTTCAACTCTAAATTTTCTCTATTTGAGCTAAACCTGTATGGAAAGAATTTTTTAATCTCCTTTTCTATTAATAAAATACTTTAGTGGCCTAGCCACTTTTTATAAAAAAAAATAACATAATAAGATGCTCCTTGTGGGGTTCTCTTTGGAGGAACTTAAAAAATTTATATTTTCACTCCCAAGAGATAAGGCATCATGTCTTGAGGGTTTCTTGACCTTTTTTAATATTTTCTAGTATTTTGTTGGTTGAGATATCTATATATCCCTCAAAGAGGTAAGGAAACATAAAAGTATCCTTAAAGAGTTGAATGCTACCTTCATAGCTTTGATTCTCAAGTTGTTCAACACTTCCTCTTCTACCAAATTTAAAGCAATCTCTCCATGTAACTCAAATTAAAAAATATTTTCCAAAGCAATCAATTCAAGGTATGGGACACTAATAAATCTTATATTTTCTAAGGAACAAGGTGATTTTGTACCATGCAAGGAAATATCAAAATGGATCCTTATTTCTTATAAAACCCTTCACTCAATCCACAAAATGAAGATCCATATAATGACAATGAAACTTGATATGGAAAAATATTATGGCAAGGTAAGTTAGAAGTTCCTCATTCTAGTTCTTCAGATTTTTGGTTTTTCCCCTAGCTAGTGTTAGTGGGTTCCCTCCTATATCTCAATTTTTAGCTCCTCAATTATCCTCAATGATAGCTCAATGGGATTATTCAAATCCAATAGTAGTTTAAGACAATAGATCCCATCTCAACCTTCCTCTTCATCCTAATGGTAGAAGCAATGATAAGATAATTAAGGTAGATAACCTTCAATAGAAGTAAAAAAGGAATAATTTTAGCTTAATCCCAAGCCATGATAACTTGTTTTATCTTTATAGATTTCACTCTTATATTTATCCTTGAAACTTTCTTTGAGGCATCAACAATTGCAAGTGTTTTATAATTATTGTAGAGTTTCAAGCCAGGAGATAAATGCTTTAAAGTCAAGAACTTTATTCAAAAACATTTAGACTTTTCGACAAGGTCAAATCATCAAGTTGCTAAATTTCAAAGATATTAGCCTTCATTCACCTAATCTCAGTATCTCCCTATTCTTAAAAGGGATAAAATTGAGGCTTGGGATCATGTGATAACCTCTATCCAAAACAATCTAGTTTCTTGGAAAGGAAAATGGTTGCACTAGCAAGAAAGCTCCTCATGTAAAAGGTTATCCTCTTGGCCATCTTAGTCTATTTGCTTCTATTCTAAATATTCCTAGTTTTTAGAAGATAAAATAAATAAGTAATTAAGGACCTTCATTTAGAAAGGGTCTAAAGATACTAAGAAGAAGGTGGAATCGCTAGCTTGGAATAAAATTTGTACTCATAAATCCTTGGGGGTGTTGGAATTCATAATATTTTGGATTTGAATTGGGCCTTAGGAGCCAAGCTTTCCTATAATACATATTAAAAAGAATAATCTAGATGGTGTGTAATAATGCAAGAAAATTATTTGGACAACTAGGAAAAGGAACTTATCTTCACTATTTCTAACCCCCCTTTGGGCTCTAGAATGTTGAACATTAAAGCCAATAGTCATGATCTCATTGTTCATAACTTCTATTGGGCTATCCACAATGGAGAAAAAGAAAATTTATGGGAAGATTAGTGGAATGGGTATTGGAATGGGTATGCTCATCTAAATAGGAACACTAAGTTTCAATCATTAAGTTCCTCTTTGAAAAATCCTCTTGGGATCAAAATTTAAAGACTATGAAAATCAAGTGGAAAAATGGTATTCCTTTGGCAAGTTAGAAATTTTTTTCTTACTTGATTACCCTAGAAGACTAGAATTCCAACCTAGAAAATATTCTAAAATCAAGGAAACTTTTAAGTTCTAAGGAAGAGGAAGAGTTACTTTGGTAGGAACCATCTAGTAGAGCTTATATAGTTTGGGTAGGTTTCAAATCTATTTTACAAGATAATAGTGAGGATGACTAGATAAATTCTATTTGTTGGGACAAAGATATTCTTCCCAAATCAAGGGCTTCTCCTAGTTGGATATTCATAAGAAATTCTAACTAGCAACCACCTACAAAAATTGTTCATCCCGCAAGATTTTAATTATGTTCTATGTGGTTGCAATTTGAAATACCTAGACCATCTTATCCTCAATTGTGCCTTTAGCTACCATCGCTTGAAATGAATATGTAACAAATTAAAATGGAAAGGAGTCTTCCCCAACTCAACAAACTAGCTCTTCTAGAGTTAGAAAAAAACTCATCAACAATCCACTTATGCAAGTCTTTGGATGATAGCCCCATCTAAATTGATTTGTATGTTATGGAAGGAAAGAAATTTTAGAATATTTAGAATAAAAATCCTCTCAAAATGCCTTTCTAGTGTACTTCTTAAATTTTATTAATGTTTTCATCCATCAAAGGATCTATACCTAGAAATTTTTCATAAATTGGAATAATGGAGTCCTAAAAAATTGGAACCTCATTCTACCCCCCAACCAAGGGATTGTCCCATATTTCCTCAGTTAAATTCATCTATTGCTTGAAAATTTGAGAAGCTCCTTGTAAGGTTTTTTTTTTTAAGATTAAACTTTATGGGGAATCTAGGGGGAATTTGAGGCCTTTAGGTGGTGGCATTGTCTTAAAAAATAGTGATGAATTGATTCAACTAGCAATGCCAAAAAAATTCTAGGATGGCTCTAACAATGAAGCAAAGGCATAAGCGTTTCTTATTAGTTTTCAAATTGCTAGAAGAGATGGATTACAATAAATTCACATATATCCTACTAGAAATGATAGTGGATCCCACTTCTTTGGCACCTATGGATCTCAACCCCTATTTGTATAGACAATGTGACTCATGGAGGATGGTCTTAGCCTTCTAGGCTACCTTATTCTTCCTCTCAAGGGAATCACAATGGATGAGCATCATGATATCTTTGCTAGCATTGCACTTGTTGGTGTGAATAAATGTCTTGTACCTAGCTTATTCACTTACTAGGTAATTAGGGGACATATTTACATGTTAAGTTTACTTAGGATAAAATATTATTTCTAGAAGTCTTAGTTGGATATTCTATAACTTATCTAGCTAGTATTGCTTGATTCCTAGGTAGCTAGTTTGTTAGTTGTATCATGTAATAGGATTAAGACACTTTTCATGATATTGTCTAATCCTACATCTCTACCTTACCTTTATAAGCAAGGCATCTCATGTACATTTGCATCAAAGCTTATTGAAGCATATTCAACCATTAATCAATCTTCCATTGTTGAAGCAGGCTTTCTTACCATTTTCTCTCTTGTGCAAGTTGTTTTGGTATAGAAACTATTCCTAGGGGTGTTGGGGAGTCACCATTTACTCCCACATGGTATCAAAGCTCTAGGTGTTGCAGATTCCTTCCCAGATCTAAGGGTTTCATATTGGCTTGAAGATTTTGCTGGGTACATTTTGGGGTTTCAAGGACCTCACAGTTGAATCCAGGGTGTTGAAGAAAGTCAAGTTTTCCTTTCATTTCATCAAATTTGGATATGTTTTGGCTGATATATGAAGGGTTTGGAAAAGTGTGAAGAGTAGTTGATCCAAGAGGTCACTGATTTTTTAGAGCACTTTGGGCCCAAATTGGCATCACCATTGCGCTTAGAAGGCTCCGTAGACAAATTTTGACTATAAATTCATCCATTTTTTATTAAATTTGTTTCTAAGGAAAAAAAAATTTACCTCGACAAGCCGTCACTATTATTTTTGTAGAAAAATATTAAAAAAAACTTCTATAGTATTTTATGAAAAATTCAGGAAATAATTATTTTATTTGTATCGGGAAAAAATCACTATTGTTTTGGGCTAAAATTATTCTTAATTTTTTTGGGTTTTAAATACCGGTGGGCTCCGTTTGTACCATAAATCTGCTAGAATTTGTCACTTCCTTACAGGTACTAGCCATTGTCAACTCACATTATACCAGTCAAATCTTGTTGGAAACACTTTTAATTCTTTTGTAGGTCTTATTGTTTTATCGATCGACCTTAAAAAAAAAATTGCGGTTGGCATTTTAGAATATTGCCAAGTGTCATATAAAGCATTGGCCAAAAGTTTTGTTCTGCATGGAATTGACTTCATTTGCAGGTTCATCAGTTACTATCAAATTTTATTTAAAACTTGCATTTTAAAGTTTGGTCACTGGATTTCATGGTATGAGTACCTTTTTTACACTACAAGGAGTTTATATTAATATAAAACTTTGTTTAAAATATTTGAAAAGGCTGGCTCTATTACTATGTTATAGTGGTCCTTTTTAACATATTAACACCTTGCTTTATTGAAAAAAGGCCAACCAAGGTTTTCTTGTGTTTGCGGTCATTCTTGGCCCCTCTTGTGTCATACTATGCTCTTTGTGCAAGAATTTTCTCTTTTCTTGTGTGTACGACCACATTTATTGCAGTCTTTTTGTTTTAATATGCCTTCAACCAGCTCTAACCCAGTAGTTCATGTTGGAGTTGGAAGTTCAATGGCTTTGCTCAATGGATCCTTCTTCGAACAAATGACCCTAGAAATTTGTTCTGAAAGTGTTTTAGGAGGTAAGTCTTTTGACTCCCCAACTGATGTGGTTTTACCTTTGCCTCATTTTGATTATGCTTGTTAATGGCTTGAGCAACACACCCTTGTTGGGTATTTTGTTGGGAGGACTCCCCCTGAAAGTGTGCTTAAAGAATGGGTCAACAAGGCCTAGGTCCCTCATGGGGTCCGCTTTGATATGGTCCAAAATTTAACCAAGGATTTTTTTTATTCTATTTTATGGAGGTCAGTCATGTTTAGGAAATCCTGAACCATGGTCCCTAGTATGCCAAGTCTTCTTTGTTGGTTTTCCAAGCGTGGACCCGAGACTTCACTGTCTTAGATGACACCAAGTTGCGGGTCCTAGTCTGGATTGAATTTTTAGGTTTACCTTTTCCCTATGTGCCTTTTCTAAATCATATTGTGTCCTCTCTGGGGAGGGTCATTTGTATTGAGCCAAATAGGTTTTTTTAGGCCCGACCCCAGTAACGGGTATTTCTTGAAGTGGACCTTTCACAAGATCTAAAGGACTCCATTGACATTCAAATTGGAGCTCTCTGGCATACCTAGAAGGTCACTTATTTTAATCTACCTAACATGTGTTATAGTTGTTAGTCTGCAGACCACAAGATTAAGGACTACCCTTTGGCAGTGCCTTGTACTCCTTCTCCACCATGAGAGTCTGAAAAGCCTCATCAGGAAAATAATTTCGTTGCCAAAATTGATGAAAAATGGACCACAGTTATGAATCGTAAAAATAAGTCCAGTGGCTCTAGGTCAGCTTCCAAAGCCCCTGAGCCAACAAAAACTGTTTCAAACCCTTCAGCTAAGGCGAAAGAGGCTCTAGTCAAGGCTAATAATATTTCAGCATGGCCTAGGCCAAAGGCCACGCCTCAGCCTATTGTCGTTATGATAGCATAGTCTAACACTTCTCCTTCCATGGCAGGAGCTCAAAGGAAGTCCCGCAGTCCTTCTCTGCCATTGGAAGAAGGTGAATATGTGCAGGATAAATATATATTTTCTTCTTTGAATATTCAAATTGGGTCAGTTCCGCCAGATTTTTTGCAAAATCGCTTCTCTTCTTTGAATGAAGAGGAGTCAGACTCTGACGATATGGAGGAGTTTCACTCATGAATTTCCTCTCATGGAATGTTCGAGGTCTGACAAACCTCTCCAGAAAGTATTATGTTAGGGATACTTTGAAGAAATATTCTGGTACTGAAGTGCTTTGCAAGAAGTTAAAATTTCTTATTTTTTGCTTACGTCAGCTTGTCGCTCTATTTGGCAAGCTAGTCAAATATTTTGTACTGATCATGAAGTTGGGTGTGGCAGAGCTGTCACCCTTTTGTCCCCACGGTGGCATGCTTGTGTGGTTGACCACGGGTCTGACCCCACACATCGGTTCATATGGATCCTTCTCAACATTGATAATCATTCCTTGATTATTAATGTTTATGCTTCTAATGATGTTGTGGAACACTCTGTGCTTTGGCGTTGGATTGTTGATTCATTGTCAGTTGCTACTTGGTTATTGTGTAGGAATTTCAATATGGTTGACATGGCCTATGATAAAGATGACACTTTTCCATTCAGATGGCAACTGGTGAAAGGGAGGCATGGTTTTACATGTGTAATAAATTGGGGCTCTTTGATCCCAATATTAGTCATTGCCATTCTCATTCCCTCTGGAACACTTGGTGTAATTATAGGGCTCGCTCTAACAAAATATTTAAATACCTTGATTGTGCTATGATCTCAACTCAATATTTTTTTCTCTTTTGACAACTCTTCACTCTTGATTAAGTTGTTAGTTGATATGACTTTGTCAGATCATTTCCCAAATTCTTTTCAAATTAAATGGGAGACACGACAGCCTCAGGCTTGCAAAACACAATTCTTTTTTAACATGTCTCTAATTTTTCATCAACCCACATTGGCCCACATTTGTAGAGGCTAGAACTTGGAGTGCATGCCAACTCATAATACAGGCTAGATTAATTGGAGGACTGATGCTATCACTCGCATGGTGATATTTTTGCACATTTATGGGCGCGAGCTTTCCATTTTTTTCCAATAGTCTTATGAAGCTACCACAACTGATCTGCGCTCAACTACTGAGGCTCTGGCGGCTAGCCCCTTTTCCGCATCATTACAAGTCAGGGTGGTGGAATTAAGACACAAAAGCAAGTTGCAAACAATTATGCTATCAGAGGTACAAAAATCAAAGCTATATTGCACTAGTTAAAGATTGGCGACCGAGCCTCCAAGGAGTTTTTTTTGGCCCTACGTGCCATAAACTCATCTCAAGGAATTAAAAAATCAAAGATGGAATCCAGGTGCTCTCTGAGCTACCTGACATTCTCTAGGCCTTTGTTCATCATTATGAACAAGTTTTCACTGCTCAGGAGTTTACGCTTGAGTGACAACAAGACCTTCAGGATTGTCTTGTTGTTGTGCCAAATAGGCTATCTTTAGCCCAGAAAGCCTTTTGTGATCAATTACTCATAGTTGAATACTTAAAGGAATTCATTCATTCCATGGTTGATGACAAGGCCCCAGGGATTGATGGTTTCCCTTGTGAATTTTACAATGCCCTTTGGGACTGTGTTGGGAAAAACTTGCATAAAGTTTATCTCGAGGATTTTCATTCCAAATCCCTGGGTAATTTAATAAACAAAGGAAATATTAAATTCATACCTAAGTCTGGAGATCTTGAGGACATCTATAACTGGCAGCCTATCACGCTCCTCAATTTTTCTTACAAAATCATCGTTAAATCTTTGGCTCTAAAGATCCACCATATTTTGCCTCAGATTATGCACCCAGAGCAAACTAGGTTTATCAAGTCCAGATTTATCCTGTACAATATCATTGATGTGTGGGGAGGCATGGAGTGGGCCAGGCGTTCAAACCATAAAGCTATTTTTCTCAAAATAGACTTTGCTAAAGCTTATGACTGCATTGAATGGCCTTTTATTCTGGCCTTGGGGTTTGGGCCTAATTTCATTCAGGTCATCTAAATGCTCTTCTTAGACACCTCTACTTGTATCACCATTAATGGCTACCAATCTCTTGCCTTTGGGATTTTCTGCTCCATTCGACAAGGATGTGCGCTTGCTCCTTCTCTTCACATGCTTGTTGCCAAAGGATTTGGCTATCTCTTGGCCAATGTGGTTTCTCAACAACATTTCAAAGGAATTACTCTGCCTAACTCCCAGGCTCAACTAGTTAATGGCCATTTTGTTGATGGCTCTTTCCTCACTCTTCTGGAGGAAGAGAATAATATTAAGGTGGCTCTTGAATGTCTTAACATTTTTTTCCTGGCATCTGGCTCTACCATTCAATAGCATAAAACTTTGTGCTACAAACAATCTATATTTCCCACTCCTCACTGGCTTTAGTAGTATGGTTGGAAATGGATTGGGCAAGGGGAAATCTTTTTGTTTCTAGGCATTCCCTTTGCCTTCTAGGCTTCTTCGGTTGAGTTGTGGCAAGCTGTCCTCTCTAGGATTGATCAAAAGCTGGCCTATTGGATTACAAGACTCTTTCTCTGGCAAGGAAATTCCAAGTGTGCTTCAATATTTTAGCAGCCACACATGTCTACTACTCCTCTTGTTGGGCCCCTTCAAAAGTTGCATATGCCAAGCTTGAAAAGTTGCTTCGGGACTTTCTTTGGGCCTCTGTAGAGTCCCATAGAGGGTTTCACCATGTTGCTTGGGAGTTTTGCTTCCTTCCCAGAGACTCTAGAGGACTTGGGTTGCTCTCCACTCAACGACAAGGGACTACCTTGTGTGTGAAATGGATAATCCATGCTCTTACTGGAGATGAAGCTTGGAAGATTCTCGTCAGGCATTGCATTCAGTCTAGTTTCCCTGTTCACAGACCCGCCTGGAAGGAGATTGGCTTTCAAACCCTTTTGGTCATGAAGGAACCAATTCAAATTGTGGGAAATTTCATGGCCAAGAGCATTTGGAGAGCCTGGTAGGTGCTTAAGCTATGACTTTATTGGGCCAGCTCTGGTTTTCGTGATGGGCTTTCACTCAATCAATAGAATGTTTGGTGGTCGCCTCTCTTTTCTAGTAATGGTCAATCGCTGGCTAAGTCACCTTGGCTTAAGGAAATAATATTCCACAAGAAGGGAATTCAAACTTTGCAACAAGTGTTTCACAGACCCACAATACGCATCATGCCATGGGAAGATTTTGGTGCCTTTTATAGGCTTCAAAACCAAGACCGTGATACTTATGATGGTTTGGTGAATGCTATTCCTATAGAAATTCTTCATAAGGTGGGAATTCATGGGTCCAAGCCCTGGTGGAAGGACTGGAAGTGGTACCCAGACACCCCTTTCAGGAATTACAAGCCTAGGCTTGGTTATAGATGGATTTCACCACACTTTCCTATGTTTGAAAGTGTGAACCAGAGGTGGCTTCTTCAATCCTCCACTCATGTTTGGCAAAAAATATTCTCTGCCACTTGTTCTACAAGTGTTGAGCCAAAAATTTCCCACTTTTCTTGGTGTATTCTTTTCTAAGGCTTACCTATGGGTTCTCGACTTGTTCACTTGGGGGTCCAGGACCCTCGTTTCCCTTTTTGTGGGCAAGCTGAGACTTTTAAGCATCTCTTTTGGTTTTGCACCAGAGCTCAGGAATTTTGGAATTAGATTCATGACTTCTTTTAGCCTTTCAGACTGGAGCCCTTCTCTTGGCATATGATTCTGCTAGGAGACTTTCCCAGAATTCCTACTAAATATACCAAGCTTTGGCACACTTTCATGGTGGAAATCCTCTTCAATATCTAGAAAGATAGAAATGCCTGCATATTTGCTAACACACAAATGGATAAAAATATTTATTTTTATTCTAAAGCTATTATTTTCTCTAATGTGCTCTTGCAGATTCAAGTTCAATCCAACAAGGTTACACTTGAGGTGGCTCACCTTCAGGTGCTTTTGGATCATTAGGGAAATTCCCCATGTACTATTGCTCGGGTTCCCACTTTGCCCACTTCCTCTCGCGGTTGGTTGCCATCTTAGGGCCGACAATGGAGTGGCTTTTCTCACCCCCACTCTCATCCTCCTCTTCGGTGTTTTCTCACCCTCCTCGGTGGACTCATTCTCCTCCTCCATGGGCTGGCCAAGGGTGGCCCTCTGGAGGAGCAACAGGGAGCAGCAGTGGTAATTCTGGGTGACCCTCTGATGATACTTCTACTACCAACTCTGGTTGGCCAAACTTTGGTAAATGTTTTTTGTTTATGGTGCTTACAATATTGCCCCATCATGAGGATAAAGATAAATATAAAGAGAAAGATGTTGATGATGGTTGGGGTCCTCCTCCTAACATCACTCTAGACCCCATTGATTTATAGGGGAACACATGGATGACAGAGACCCTCTTGGCTCTATTGGCACTGCTCTAGCCGCTTGATGGCCATTTTATTTTATATGTTTGTAATGTTTATAGACTTCTGGGCTAGGCCCAAGTGACTGGTTTTTTTGGTTTTTTGGGCTTTACCCATGTGACTCTCGAGGTGTGCCTTCTTACCACCCGCCCTTTTTTTGTGAATATGTAAATTTATCTTTATTAATAATATATATAGTTGTCTATTCATCAAAAAAGGCCGACCATATATTATGGAGCCAAAATTTGAACCAAATTAGCCTTGACCTGCTTAGGTTTTGGCCCCCTAAGTGCCTAAAACTATCATTTTTTTATTTTTTTTCATAACTTTCTCATACAGAGGCCAATTTTTTGAAACAAAATATCGTTAGAAAGTTGAGAAGCTCAATATTCCAATGGTGAAGTTATTTTTCAGAAATTTTGCATTTTGATGCCATTTTTTGCTGATTGAAGTCAGATAATCGTTTTTGCTCTCAAGCTCGTAACTTCTTGCCATGATCTCCAATTTTTGTGAGCCTTGCGGAATTGGAAAGGTATTGAGGAGTTATATTAAGAAATCCATGCACTTTTTCCTTTTTTTCTAGGTACATTGTGCTTTCAAATTTTTCCCAGTAGGTCTACTGAAGGGTACTTGGATATTTTGGCAGTTGGGAAAGTGTTTTTTTATCATTGTACTTCATTTCAATTGTATTGTATATGTTGATCTCATATTGTATCATTTGAGAAGTGAATTATCATTGTAATCGTGGGTTATTCAACTCATCCTTCTGTAATAGTTCTGACTAGGGATAATTATGAGTCATGGAAAAAAGGCATAATCACACATTGTAAGTGGCTAAACATTTTTCCACATCTTTATGGACTCAATCCTAAACTAGAAGCAACATATAAGAAATATGTTTGGGGTAATAAGAATGATCATATCATAGGATTTATTAGTTCTAGTTTCAGTGTAATCATCTTCAGTGAGACCTATCATAAGGTCTTCTCTGACATGTCATTCCCACGCACAGTTTGGACCAAAGTTTGGGAGATATTTGGAGATCCACACAAGCCTCCATTCCCAGTTGATCCTAATTTAGATTGCCTCATTCCACTTGATGATGTTGACAACATACCTATGATGATGAGACCTTAGAGGAGATTAATATGATGTAGAACTTGAGCGTCTTGATGATCCGGAGACTACTCCTGCAGCTCCTACTTCTCCAATTGAGATCACATATTCATCTTATGTTGATGTCATTAAGTGCTTCCATTGATTCATTGCAACAGGTATCTAATAGTCTTCCTTATTGGGGTTCCTATGTGACAGACATTTCTTCTTTGTTTGTGGAGTCTCACATTGCAGATTTGAAGGACCAATTTGAGGGTTTATCTCTCCTATTTGATGATATTCATGGATCCACTATTGTCACTTCATGTTCATCTTCAGAATTTGTTCAAGATTAGTTTCCATTGGTTCCTGGTTTGTAACATTTTTTTTGTGATCGGGCATGTACCTGATTGGATTGTGGCATCATCTTCATCATCCAAGAACTTGGAACACATGAGTAGATTTCAGAGACACAATCTTTATACATATGCATTCCTCTTCCTATCAATTCCTATCTAGAATGGGAAGCATTCTTGTAGTTGTACATGGTGTATCTTCTTCCTAAGGGGAAAAACATTGTTTGTAGGCATTGGATTATGTTTTGTCTTCATACATTAACCATATTTGCAAGTGATTACTCATTGTAGTGGGGGGATATCTTATCTCTTTATTACCCTCTTATGGGGGGATCATTGATTGTATAAACATGATGGATGTAGTCCTTGGGGGTGTCATTGATTCCTCCATACATCATTTTGTTTTCTTTTATTTTCTCTCTTTTGGAGAGGAGTTTTGTCCCACTGGGTTTTCTCCTTTTTCATTGCATTGTAAATGGGTACCTAACATGGCCTAGTAGTTGGGACCCATAGTCATAGTCTTTGCATAGTTTGCATAATAATATTCTCCCCAAGTTGCACTTAAGGGGGGGTGTTGGTGTAAATAATGTCTTGTACCTAGCTTATTCACTCACTATGTAATTAGGGGACATATTCACATGTTAATTTTACTTAGGATAAAAGATTATTTCTAGAACTTATCTTATCTAGCTAGTATTGCTTGATTCCTAGGTAGTTAGTTTGTTAGTTGTATCATGTAATAGGATTAAGAAACTTGTCATGATATTGTCTAATCCTACATCTCTACCTTTCCTTTATAAGTAAGGCATCTCATGTACATTTGCATCAAATCTTATTGAAGCATATTCAACCATTAATCAATCTTGCATTGTTCAAGAAAGATTTCTTGCCATTTTCTCTCTTGTGGAAGATGTTTTGGTCTAGCAACTGTTCTTGGGGGTGTTGGGGAGTCACCATTTACTCCCACAACACTGAAAATTTCCCTCTCCTGAGTTGGCTATCTCTTGTGTCCATGCTTAGCATCCCTCAAATAACCCTCCTAAAGAATAAGGCGTTGTTACTTTCTAGGAACCAATCAATGATTTTATGCTCAAAGATGTTTTGGGAAATCTCGATGATAAGGTCCTTCCCCCTTCCAATTTTATTTAAGTTTCTTAAACTTTATTGGGCTTGGCCCTATTTTTATTTAGTCATCTTTGTTATCTATTTAGTCTCGTTAGACTTTGTGAGTTTGATTCTTTATTGTCTTCCCTTTTTTGTGAATATTATATTATTATGTTTTATTAAATATGTTTAAATAAAATATATTCATTGAAATAAAATCATATTAATGGTGATTGTATTCTTTTCATAATGATCTAAAACAAAAAATTCCCAACACGTGGAAATTAAACATTTTATGGTTGATTTGGTTGGTGATTGGTTCCTTTTGGTAGAAATTTAGTAATTATATTAGAAAATTTAGTTATCAATTAGATGGGCATTTCAAAACATAACCATGCTATAGTCTCTCATGCCACATCTCAAAGAAATTTTTGATGAGGATCGAAGGCATGCCACATCCCATTATGTCAACAACCCACATCTCTCTTGTCAGTTCCATGTTTTGGTTGTTCTTGTATAACAACTCAAAAGTCTCATTAATATCTTTTAATTTTTAGTTCTAAGCATGTAAGTGCTTAAGGACTGGCCCAAGTTACAAAGGATCTCCCAGAAACAAATTTTATATTCAAGCTCTAGTGATAGAACAAGGATATATATCAATTATTAATACCCCTTACAAGTTTTCATGACCCCCAAAATTTACATGCATCTCTGACATTGATCTTGTCATTTCACTTGCAGTGAATTTGATTACCAATTTTTAAATTTTTTAAACTGGGACCTAATTAAATCATTTTTTAAGGTTTTATTTGGTGGGGGGAAGAAAAATAATAGTTTAAAAACCTTGAATATTATCTCCTTAGAAAGCAAGTGAATGTGCATTTGAAAAAAAATATAAAGTCATTTTAAAAGGTCAAATTAAAAAGGTATGTATTGCTCAATGCAATAGTGTAGTTTCAAATTCTTTCAATTCCCCCAAACTTGTGTTGAGATTAAAACTTATGCTAGAGTTTTTGGAGAAGGATTTAGAGGTTTATACCATGTGCACTTTGAAATTTGGAAACCATATTATTTGTTCCTAATGCATAAGTTTGTTTTGATATGTTTTATGCATTTCAAACATGTGTTATAAGAGGTCTTGGGTGTTACAATAACATCTTTCCATATAGAGGGATTTTGTGGGAGGTTTTAGAAGTATTCAAATGTATAAAATTATTATTTTCAAGTCCCGAAAATTTATTAGCTATATTTCTCATGCATTTGCAATATTTTTATTGTTGAAAGTGTTTTTAAGTGCCTATTATGCCTAAGAATGCCCAACATGTCTCAAAAAACCTTTGTAGCTATTTAAAATGTCATTGCATAGAAATAAATGTCCCAAGAATGGTTTAAATTGATCAACACATACTTCAATCACCTCTGCAATAATTTTAAATGACTTGAAACTACTCTCAAAGCCCATCCAAGGTGAAAAATTACCTAGTATTAGAAAAATGACCCAATATGGAGATGCAATGAGTTAGAGATGCTCATATGAGAGCAAGAGGTGGGTAAATTGTTGTGTGGTCTCAAAATATGCCCCATGGTGCTTAAAATAACATGGGGACCAAATTTAAGTATATTATAGTTTAAGTCACCACTAAGTGTGCAAAAGGTGTGAAAAAACCTATTTTTTTGTAATATTGCTCATAACAAGTGTTTGAAAGGGTAAAATTAGAGAGGTTATAAGTTTTGGGGAAGCAATGACCTATAGAAGCGGATGTTGTACCTTTAAATTTTGTATTAGGAAACAAGTGTAGTTTGGCCTGCCCAATCCTTAGAGGAATGCATAAGTAAAGAGGGGGTTCTGCTATCACACATTTTCTTCATCACAAGGCAGACCTAAAAAATGAGTTAAAAGTGTAATAATGAGAGCTAAATATTTTGAAGCTTATGAACTCAATCCAGGATGCATATTTACCATTCCAATTATTGAGGTAATAAAGGAAGATTTTTCAATGAAAGAAGCCTTAATTAAGGGATAAAGGATAATAATAATGTTTATTGTTTCATTGCATAATTTGATCATTAGAGATTCTAAGAATTTTGTAACCATATAAATTCCCAAAATTCTACAATAATCAAAATTTCTAATTTTTTTTTATAGAAAGTATGTTTGAGCCAATTTAAGAATTGATTTAGAAATTGTTCAAAGGATATGATGGACTAGAAGTAACCAATGGGTTAATTAGTAATGTTTTATATGGATTAGTTTAATTGAAATATTATGGATATGGTATAATCTTTCACATGATAAATTTTGAATGTAGGTTTCAAGAGGATTCTAGAAGGTGAAACCAGATGCTGATATGGTATCAGGTGTTTTTCCTGATGCTAGAAGCAAATTTTTTTATTGATGTTGGAAGTGAATGTTTTCTCAATACTAGAATCATATGTTTTTCCTCGATGCCAAAATATAACAAGATGTAAGAATTTCAAGGTCTGCTAGTAGTAGAACAATTTTTATTTTTTCACAAGCACAAAAAGAGAACAAAGTAAAGAGCTAAGGGAGTTTGATTTAAGGAGGTTGCATCTAAGAATCATCCACAAGTACTTTGAAGACCAATGTGATGTATCCCATATACTATATATTGTTTTGATAGGCTAAAGAATCATCAGTAGAGACCAAGTCAATGGAACATAAATTTTATTAATTCTTCTAAAACTATATGATTGTTTCCTTATATATGTAAAAGATATTTTTGTGCCAACTGTCTTATGATGATTAACTTGTTTCTCCCCAGCTATGTTCTATTTTTGTAATGAACTCTTGTCTTGTATTCTATAAAAGGCAGGAAGTTGCTTAGTTTTAGGGGTAAAAAATTGTTGACAAAATAGAGCTTATATTGGATATATACCAATTCAGTTTCTATTTCCTATTTTTTGTTCAATTTCAATAAATAATTATACATACTATAAGGGTTGGTAATATTGAAGCAATTGAAGGGTATTCCTAATCCTATATTATGTATGACTATAATTGTTTACTCCTAGTGAAATAATTAATTTGCTACACCATCTTTGGGTGCATTTTGAAGCTATTTGATTGGTGAACAATTCTATTCATTAAAATATTACATTAGTTTGTATGTATTTGTGAAGCAATCTAGTGAAATAAAAAAATAGTTTCTACATTATTTCTCTTATTTTTAGTATGTGTGGGAAATATCTAAAACTATATATTTTCTTAGGCTTTTCTCTTATCAACTTTAATCTTTGAAGTTTATTGTGGAAAGAGTTAGAATTGAATGGATTATGAAAAAGTGATGAATGCATGATTTGTTGATTTTATTAAAATTTATTGTTATTTAAAAGAGAAATCTTTAGAACACCAATAGGCCCCCATGTGAAAATAATAATTGAACAATGAACCCTAAGTGAACCTATTAAGTCAAGACCTGACATTCTCGAGCCTTGGGATAACTAAATCCTTAATTGAATTTAGTGATTCTTTCAAGATAAGATAGATTTTGTTTTCCATATAATAAAATATATTTATATGTTGGTGCATTCATAATAGCCACATCAATAGAAGTGGCATTAGATAGAGGGCCTTGTGAGTATATTTTATCAAGAGATGGTAGATCTCATGCTCAAATTGACATAGTAAAAGGAGACTAAAACTCTCAAAGACTTAAAATTCATTAAATGATGAAAAATTTAGGAAAAATCAAATCACATGATAAATTCTCATTCAACATGGATGTCTCATATGTGTAGAGGATTTTAAATGAAAAGTTGTGGACCCCTAAAATTTATCTAAATTTGGATTAATAGAAAGACGTAGGATCTATAAAACAAGGGAACATGGTAAAATCAATTGTTCAAATTTTTTCGTTAGAATGGATTTAGCTAGTAGAAAATGATTTCTCTAGCGAGTATTTAGATATGAAAATAGGAATTCACCGAATGTCATGCCTAGAAGACATGATCCTAAAAGACCATATAGAATTATAACAAGTATTGTTACAAGTAATAATCAATTTTTTGGATGTTGAGATAATGAAAACATAAGATTTTATGATATAGGATAATAGTCAAGAGATCATGTTATAAATATTTAGAATACTTAGTAATGTGTTTCATCAATGTTATCTAACATATCAACCTTTGAAAGGGTTTCACAAGAAAAATTGTGGAAGATAAAGAGAATTTATTTTGTTGCAACTAGAGATCCTAATGTGTCAAAATTTGTGAACACAAGGAGGACAAGAAAAAGTAAGTTCGAATAAAGATGATTCAAATAATTAAATACTAAAAATAGAATATGAATCCTATTCATTTTCATTTAATGATAATATTTCATCAAATTGCAGAAGAAAAGGATTAAAGAAGTTACAACTAGTAGTTTAGTTATTAGTTCTTGGAAAAGTGATAGGAATAATGAGGTTACATTGTATACTCAAGACAAGGAAGCATGAGAAGATTTGAGATCATAGGAACTCAAATAGAAAAGGGGAAACACATTTCAAATCTACATGATAATGAATTATGGAAAAGTGAGGAATTATATTTCAAAAACTAAAATCTAAATGGAGAAAACACTTAGGTTGTTTCTTTCCACCATAGAGAAATAATCAAAAACTGTGATGTTAGTTTTAAAGGAGTACAACATGAAATTGATGAATTTGATACTAGTTGAAGATACAACATAATGCTATAATTAAAACATAAATATCTGAATTTAAAGATGAATTTGCTAGACTGAGGGCCAAAAACATTACCAAAGTGCTCCTTAAATTAAAAATAATTTTACTCACATGAGATATAGATAATAATTAGATATTTTTTCTATAAATATGTGTATATTGGTTTAGGTTTAGATTAAGGTTAGACTTAAATTAAATTGGTTCAATTTCCATTAAATCTCAAGATCACTAGTTTGTAAGACATAAAACTTGCAAGAAAAGAAATTTGATTCTTAAAACATTCCTAATAGCATTGTTTCTCACCATCGAAAGGAACAAGAAAAGATACATTTATAAATCCATTCACTAAACATAAATACAAATATCTATATATATGCACATTACTAAAAAGGTAGTGTGTGTATATACATCACAAATTTTTTACAAAATCTTTTATCCAGAGGAGTGGTCTTAATCTATTTCTTTGGCTTCATTTTGGATAATTCATACCTAAGGGAAACTAGTTGTTTGTGTTCTACCAAAGTCATGCTGAGAAAATACCCCATGAAAGGGGTCAAGGGAACTGTTGGATAGGAAAAATGAGAGGGGGGTGAATCAATTGTCACAGATTTAAACATTGATTCAATTACCAAAACTAACACTTAGCACTTCCCAAAAGATTTAAACTTTAATTCGATTACCGAAACTAACACTTAGTACTTCCCAAAAGATCTAACATCACCGAAACTCAAAACCATCACAAAACACAATAACACTAGATTTACATGGAAAACCCAATGAGGGAAAAACCATGGTGAGGATTAACTCACAATATAGAGAATATCAAAACTGATTACAAGAGCCTCACTGCTTGAGTTACAAGGCTCACTGCCTAAAACAAGGATTCACTGTCCAACAGGGCTACAATCTGGAGGGCTCACTGCCATAGAGATACAAAGAAGACAAAGAAGACTTGTTACAAAGAGAAGAAAATCTCAATGCAACAAAAGATTCCACCATAATCACTTGCATACATGCATGAATGATAGAGTCCACCTTCTGCTCACTACATCTGGAAACTCAACATTTAAGCTTCATATTGATCTGCCACACACAACTCTCACTCACTTTCTTAATAGCATCAATGTTGCATCAATCTTCTCTTTCACTTATCTTTCTTCTTCGCTCTTGTATATTTTTATTTACTAACCCATTTTGTATTTATACTATCTCCATCCTTGA
The DNA here is from genome assembly GCA_007258455.2 of Sequoia sempervirens. Classification (NCBI taxonomy): domain Eukaryota; kingdom Viridiplantae; phylum Streptophyta; class Pinopsida; order Cupressales; family Cupressaceae; genus Sequoia; species Sequoia sempervirens. Next base: position 106,641 of record VDFB02155899.1, read on the forward strand.
AAAAGATCCAATGTCGGTCATCCAAAATCAAATTCAAATTAGGTCGACACCAAAACATCCTAAGGTGGAATTAGAATGAGGGCCACCCAAACACACGCTTCATCAACTTCAAAGATAATGTTTAACACAAGCTCAGCCAAACCAGTGTAAAACACATAGAACAATTAAGCTTGAAACTTTCAAATACCATATATATCTTCAATACAATAAAAACATCTTAACTTTGGAACTGCAAGTCAAAATACTTCAAAAAATAGAAATTTGGACCAACAACTTTTCTCCTGGACCTCAACCAGAACATAGAAAAACATAGTTCACAATTGGTGAACACAACTCAAACTGCACAATGAACCAACAAAAAAAAATCTGGATATAGCAACCTTCAACAACCATGATCAACATATCTAAACAGTACAAACATAGGGGAAAATACCAAAGCAACAACTGAATACCTATAAAATTTATTTAATACAATTTTCTCAATATCCTCAACATATACAGCCGGTGACACTAATGGTAATATCAAACAGTAGATAACCAGTTGACTAGTTGACATCAATGAAAATACCTTCATTCATTTCTCCATTCTTGCAACATGAATTGCTATTCCTTCATTGATAAAATGGGGAATATCCTGAGGAGTTGGAATTCCTACTTCGGGTCTTGCTGCAACCAAAACATAATCCATTCCACCTATATAATTGGATTTAACTATTAGTGTATCCAATTCTAACACATCATTCTGGGACAATCCAATATCGAAGAGAGAAGCCAACAAGTCTAGATATAGAAAAAAAATTGTTGGAAGAATGAAGAAGAATGGCTAACAATACAGTTTGTGTTGTCATTGATGCCACCGTGTTATACAGGTTTTGACTATAAGACTAAGTCAATGCTTGATCCAGTATTTTAGTCTAGTATTTGAACCGGTATACAAGCTACACCCTCTGGTATTTTGGTTTGCATCCTCCATGTTTGATAGTTGCTACTTGCGGTTTTGGGAAATAGTTTATGGGTATTGAAAGAATGTATGATAATAATCTCTCGTGCTTTATTGCTCATATGGTGTATCCACATTATTCTGTTGATTACTTTTTGTAATTAAGTCTATTTCTGGCCGACCTCATGAATAAGTTGGGATATGGTGAATCAATTTTTGTTATGCAGATATATGTGCGACCTATCTTAGGTCTATGCCGACATGATGTAGTGTGTTGAGCATTTGAATTGCTTTTTTGAAAGATTTTGTAAATACTTGAGGCCAACAGTTGGTATTTTTGGTAAACAAGGATTGCATCTAATTAGGCTGGCCTAATTGATGTTTGTGGATGGATCGAGTATATATATTGGACAGGTTTGAAGATTGGTGGATGAGGTAATAATGATTGTGAATTTGTGTGATGGAACCTTCAAAATTTGCAAATTTGAAGTGCCCATATTGAAAATTTTGCCTCTGCATACTTAGAAGTACCCCTGCAAAATATGTCCAAGTGATCTACTTTGGAGGGTCACAATTCAGAGCTAGTTGATTGTCATGTTGAAAGGATTGTTGCTCTCTATTCTCCCCACATTAATGTACTCCCTGGTCCTATTTCAAAGCCCCATGATCATATTTTCTATTTTTACCAAGCTAAAAGAAAATGCATTTTGCTATGTTTTGCACCTACATTTTTAGAATGTTTCAAGGAGGTCAAGTTTAACCTTTAATATCTTGTGATCAATGATGATTCAAGGAAAGCCTGATTGCACACATATTTAGTGCCCCTAGATGAGCTTATGTTTCCAGTGGTAGCCCCCTAGAAGTTGCTTTGATATTTTTTCAAAGCAGTGACTTTGAGAGCCCTGATTGGTTTCTGACAAGTGAAATTGTAGAAAAGTCCAAGTAGGCAACTTTGGTATTTAATATATTTCACCTCAGGAAGAAATTTTCCATGTCGTTTGTTGTAATGAATTCTTGGGTCAAATGGTAACATGCCTACTTAGTTTCAGGCTCCTAGGATAAGTTCTGATTGGTTAACTAATCCTTTTTTTACTGCAACATGGCCAAAAATGGTGTCCAAAAAAGTTTCAAATTTTCAAAATATAAGGAAAACCCATTTCTTGTTTTTGTCTAAAACCTCTACAGCTCCATTTCATGAATATTGGAGGTCATTTGATACATTATTTTAATGTACTTTTGTTGCGGCGAACACATCCTAGGGCCAATTTACAAATGAGGTACCTGATTCTTGATGGCTAGGAAAAATTTGAGCAAATGGGTTTTCTCTAAATAATTGATTATGGTTGCGCGCAAAAAATATTGGCTCCAAGTGTCACCATTTTTCTGCAATAAATTTCTTCAAAAGGACCGCAAGCGTAATTAAAATTTGCCCATTTCCTAATGTTTTCAAATGTTTATATTTAAAATATTTTGAATATTTTAAATATTGGGAAAATGCAAAATTGCACTTAGGGCAAGTATAAAGTGCATTTCAAATGTTCTAAGTAAAAGAAAGTTTAATTCTTGTTTGTGATTGGCTGAAAAGTAGCAGCACGGCTTCACACGGCTGCACAGATGAACTCATCGCCAATCGCTATTTTGGGTTTGTAATTCCCATTTGAATTGGTGATCACCGATGGCAATGGCTTTTCATCGCCCATCACGGATTTGAAGGCCCTCCTCCTCATTGTATTGGCGATAAGAGATGGTGGCATTTTCTCGGGCATCGCTATTTGGTTTAACTTGTTCCACATTCCATCAAAGATGTGTGATGGTCAGACCATAAGGGCATTCGAGGTAATTTTTGAAATTTGATTAAAGGGTGGAGAAATGATGTGAAGCGATGAGTTGTTGCAGTGAATGGAAGAATATATTTGAATTGTTGGTTGATCACTGTAAACATTTTCTTCATGTCATCAATGGAGAAGTTGTTGTGTGAGGAACAAAAGTGAATATCGTCGATCGCTGATTTGTTTAATGTTTTCTCATCTCATGAGTGATGTGTGATGGTTATTCTCCCTATTTCTCCCATCGCTAATTAATTTTAGCATTCTCAAATACATTAGAGATTGGCGATGAAACTAAGCTGCATAGTTATTCTCAGGCATCGCTATTTTAATTCTTTCCTTTTGAAATGAATTAGAGATAAGCGATGGAAAAGATTGGGGAGAAGTTGATGATGGGCCCAGGTGAAAACATTTTTAAATTTTTCTAAAATTTTAAAATGCTACGGGAGGAGGTAATTAAATGTTTTACTTAAGGTGGGAAATTTTTAATCTTGAGTGAAATAGAAAACATGAGGGCAAATGTTTTGATGAAATATTTCCATCATCGGGTAAAATCAAAAGGCACTAGTAAGTCAGTTTTTAATGCCCGATAAAACAAAGGAAAATAGTTTTTGTTGGACATTAAAATTTTAATAATATGCAAAAGTAAAAGCGGGGCATGGATAAATAATTTTGTAATGTGAATATTTTAGTCACTGTACAAAATATTTGCTGGAGATGAGTTTTTACGGAAAACACCATTTTCACGCAGCTGGGTGAAAATGAACAAAGGGGGTAAAATATTTTGTAGACAAAGGTATATTTTTTCAACAGGAGAACAAAGAGGAATGATGATTTTTTAGGCTGGAGAATAGTTTTCTGTTGCAGGGCAGTGGAGTGAGGAGCAAGAAAATAAATTGTTGGATTAAGATTCTTCAACAAGCAAAGGCAGTTACTGATCTATGGACCTGAATGTGCCAAATGTCATTGGGAGATCTCCACTTAGGGTTCCTTTCTCCTTAAGTGTTATTTTTCTGCTTCATTTTTGAAGAGGTTGTTTTGTAATTTAACACAGAGAACACTGTAGTGTGAATACAAAGCATTTTAGAGTTAAGTTTTAGGATCTGAGTCTATCAATATTTATGTAATTTTGATTACAATACTGGCAAAATAATGTTGAATTTTTCAAGTTTGAGACTATTTTACTCTCATATGTACTAGTTTTACAAATTATGAATGATCCGATCAAGGTTGTCTTATTTGTCTCTATCAATTTTAGATGGATGTGTGGCTCTATTCTTGTTTATTAATTCAAAGAATTAATGTAGGTGCTTGAATATGGTTGTATGTTTGTATTGAATTGAGTGCTAGGATGCTAGTAAGAAGTAAAGGTTAAGACACAATGCTAAAATGTTGTAATGCAACATTTTAGCATTGTGTCTTATGCTGTCATGTGAAAATTGTTATTAGATTATGTATGTGTTTGAGTTGACTCTGTTCCAAGGATGAGGCACTGATCTAAGTGTGCTATTCATGTTACATGTGTTAGTTAATACAACAACTGATCATCTTTTAAATCAAATATGAATCTCAGTTCGTTTGTGTGAGGATTTTAATGAGTTACATCTCTCATGTTTAAATTAGGCATTACTGTAGAGGTTAGCCAAGCCTTTATAGTATTGTGTCTATTAAGCATCTAAAGGAGAAACATCCGTTTATAGTGTATTTGGTACTTCAGCACACAAGTGTCTATAAATATACTGTTGGGATCACCCTCCCAAGTTTAAGAGAGCCTGAAGTAGAGGGGAGAAAGGGGTATTTTATTCACTCTCCCATTCGTTGGCCATATCAACCTGTTGAGTCTAAATATGAGAGAATGGCTACTCTTTAGGACTCATTGCATCTGTTGATTTGGGAACCAACACTGTGAATGCGAGAAGTGTGAAGATGAAGTGCATTAAGTCTATTTATTGAGCATCACTGGAATTGTATCAACACTTGTTAGGTGCACTCTCTTCAGTTCACTTTGGCTGTGAAGCCAATTTTGTTTTGTAATCTTTTGTAGGAAATGAGTCTCCTTATTTAAGAAGTGAGATTTTGTATCTAGATAGTGAGTCCAATTCAAAGCAGTGATCCCTTGGCAGTGAACCTTTTATATCCAGTTTTGAACTACTTTATATTGTGAGTTAATCCTCACTGTGGTTTTTCCATGTAAAATTTGGTGTTCATTGTGTTGATTTTTCTTTCTGTTTTCTGCATTTCATGTTCATACTTAATAACAAAACAGTGTGGTTGTAAATTTGATAAGTGTTTGAAGTTTGAGTTTAAATTTGGTGATAACTAATTCACCCCCCTCTCAATTGTCCTACGCCTTTTAACAATTGGTATTAGAGCTTCGATTCCTTGGTGTAGAGCTTAACTGCTTGAGGAAGATCCTGAAGGTTGATCAAATCGATGATAAAGAAGAACTCCAGACTACACTTGAAGATCTTGATAAGGAAGAAAATGAAAAAAGAGACTTGAAAGAAAATCTAGATGAGGCTAATGAATGTTTTCGAAAATTTAAAGAACAATTGAAGAAATTCAAGGAAAGACATAGAGAAGTGAGTGAGCAGCAAAAACAAGAGATCATCGGATTGAAAGTTCTTGTAGAGGAAAAGAAGAGAATTGAAGAATGTCTGAATGCAATGGTGCAGAACAAGTATGATGAATGCACTAGACTTGAATAAGAGGTAGTAAACTTGAGAGTAGAACTAGAGAAGGAAAAACTTTGTGAGAACAATTTTAGATCTAGCTCTGATAAGCTTGAAGAACTGCTTGCTAGACACAAACCAAGTAAAGACAAAGGTGGCTTGGGAAATGAAACAGGTGAAAGTTCAAAGGACAATAAAAAGACTCAAGACAAAGGGATGCAAAAAAGAAATTCAAGAAATTTTGCAATGAGACCACTTATGAGATAGCCTAATGCACAAAGGTGTCCATCTTTCAATGGTATTTTCTTTTTCTGTAATAAATATGGTCATAGGGAAACTAAATGCAGAAATAGGATGAATCAGTTTTCTGGTTCCTTCTTTGGACAATGTTTTTCTTGTAATAAAATTGGACATAAAGCTAGTGAATGCAGAACCCAGATGATGAATTAGTTTAATGGAGGAAGATTAAATCAATCTTTTAATGGCTATTGTTATACTTGCAACAAGTATGGACATAAAGCTAATTAGTGTAGAACAAGGGTCAGTGGTGTTCGTTTTATGATCAGATTAATAGCACAGAAATTTAATTCAAATTTAACACAAGAACACAATAGATACCCTGGGAAAACCCTCCACTTGAGGGAGAAAAACCCAACAAGAAATATCTCTTCTTATATTGCAATATAAACAACAATTTTCTCTTTACAATGATGCCAATCTTATGGCCCTTATCAGCATCACACTTTGATGCAAATACAAGATAAAGAACTCAAACTCTCTTTGATAAAAGGCGAACTGTTGTAGGTGATAATCACACTTGAATATGGAATGAATGAACTTAACTTGATGATGATATGAATGGAGTGATCTCATATAAATACAATTCATGGGAAGAGACACGCCTCTTCACAATACAAAGTCGCCCACCAGAGAACATGACCCAAATGAAATGGTGCGATTATCAAGGAGAGTCGGCCTCAACAAATAATAATAAATAAATATTATTTCTCTATCCAAGTGAAGTGCCTCTTCACTTAAGTCATCTCCAATAAATGAAATAGTTGATGGCTATATTTAATTTATTGCTTGATTAAATTCATGGGCTGGAAGTAAGAGGCTCGCGGCTGCTAATAACATCAACACTCCCTCTCAGCTAGGGAGGAATACTTCCAGCTACATAAGACATATCACCTCATCGTGATGTCCACCACAATGGCTACAACCATATGTGGAAAAGAAAGATATCACATCATCATGATATCAGTTATCACCTCAATGTGATATCAACCATAATGGCTACAACCATGTATGGTATGTACAAGTGTTCATCACTTGCGTGATGTTGTCCCTCAACATGACTTTCACCATGGCTCTCCCAAAGGGTGAAACACAAGTACAAGAAAATCATCACAGACTCTCTCACATGATGTTGTCATGGAGTCACACACATGACATCCACCATGGCTCTCCCAGAGGGTGGAACAAGGGCTTTCACCTCAAACTTATCTTGCAAAGAAGAATGCATTAACAAGGGATTTCACCTTGAACTTCTCTCATAGAGAAGAAATCATTAAAGAGGATCACTGATACTTAGACTCCTTCTCAATTAGGGTTGTATTCTCCACCATACCAAGCTTATCTCAAAAGTACACAAACTTTATCCTGGAGAGAGGCTTGGTGAGAATGGTTGTCGTCTGCTCATCAGTGCTGATATACCTCAATTGTATAGCTTTCCTCAATACCACATCTTTGATATAATGGTATTTGATCTCAACATGCTTGGTTCTGTCATGAAACACAAGATTGACAAAAAGCTTCACACAGCTCTGGTTATCACGATGAATGACAGTAGGCTCCATTGATTGTCCAAACAATCCTGCAAGGAGCTTACAAAGCCACACTGCTTCCCAAGCTACCACACAAGCTGCAATATACTCTACCTTTGTTGTACTCAATGCTACAGATGACTGCTTCCTGTTGCACTAGGAAATAATAGTAGATCCCAAACTGAAGCAACATCCAGAGGTGCTCTTCTGATCAGTAACACTCCCTACCCAATCAAAATCAGTATAACCATGCAGCTCCAAGTCCACATCTGAAGAATATCTCAACCCATATCTAATTGTGCCACACAAGTATCTCAGGATATTTTTTGTTGCAACAAGATGTACCTACCTTGGTTCACACATGAACTGACTAAGTGCACTCACTACATAGCAGATATCAGGTCTAGTGTTAACTAGATACATCAAGGATCTAATTAACTGCCTGTACATCATGGGATCCACCAGGTCTGAACTAGCTAAAGCCTCCATCTTATGTAGGTTGGTTTCCATAGGTGTAGACATGGATTTTGAATCCATCATGCCAAACCTCTTAAGTATGTCAATGGTGTACTTCCCTTGACTTAGAATCATCTCATCTGGCTTCTGCCAAACTTCTAAGCCAAGGAAGTAATGCATGAGCCCAAGGTCCTTCATTTCAAACTCAGAAGCAAACTCCTTCTTGCATTTGATAATGAGGTGATCTTCTTCAGTAAGAATCAAATCATCAACATACAAAACCAAAATCAATGCTTCACCATCAATTACCTTAAAATACAGATTTGAGTCCGCATCATTCTTAGAGAAGCCCAAGCTTGACAAGTAACGATCAATCCTTTCGTACCATGCATGAGGAGCCTGCTTAAGACCATACAAGGCCTTCTTTAGCTTGCAAACATGAAACTCCTTCCCATGTACCTCAAATCCATCAGGTTGCTCGATATAAACTTCTTCCTCGATCACACCATTCAAAAAAGTTGTCTTCACATCCATCTGATGAATCTTCCATCCTCTAGATGCAGCAATGGCAATAATGGTTCTAACAGAAGTATAGTGAGCAATTGGAGAAAATGTTTCTTCATAGTCAACTCCCTATTTTTGTGAGAACCCTCTAGCCACAAATCTTGCATTGTACTTCTCAATGCTCCCGTCAGTCGCATGCTTGATCTTGAAGAGCCATTTTGAAGATACCACATATTTTCCTTCGGGTCTAGGAATGATGTCCCAAACATCATTCTTGAGAATTGACTAATACTCCTCTGTCACAGCATCTTTCCAAACTTGTTGACTAGAAGCTTCTCAACACTAGAAGGCTCGAACTAAATAATCTGACTCATCAAAGCCACATAACTAGAGAACTTGTGAGGTATCTTGCTTTCTCTGAAGGTTCCTCTTGGAGCTGCAAACCTTCTATCTCCTGCATTGTTTGCCTAGCCCAAAGAGGTATTTTTCTTCCAATCACAATATCAGTAGGCCCAACAATAGGTTCCAAGGGCTCAACTGGATCAACATCTTCTTTTGGTTCTGAAGTCTCCCTCTGAATCTCAGGAGCATGGTCAACTTCCATATCCTGATGAGACTCTTCATTATCAATCTCCATGTGAGTGCTCTTGGATCTTCTAAATGCAACATCTTCCTCAAAAGTGACATCTCTACTGATCTCGATCAACTTTCGACCTAGGATGTAGATCCTGTAGGCTTTTGATGTTTCACTATAACCTACAAATATCCCCTTCTTGCCAGAGGCTCCAACTTTGTCCTCTTTTCCTTCGATACATGAATATACACTGGACATCCAAAGATCCTTAAATGAATCACTTCTGGCTTCTTCCCAGTAAAGGCTTCTTCAGGGTTCATGTTCTGCAGGATCCGATGAGGACTTCTATTCTGAACATAGACTATTGTCCTTGATGCTTCTGCCCAAAGGAAAGTCTGCAGATCTTGGTCATGAATCATGGCTTTAGTTGATTCCACGATCGATCTATTCTTCCTTTTTGTTGAGGATTATAAGGGACACTGAAATCCCTCTTAATCCCAGCTTCAACGCAGTAGTTATGAAAGCTGCCAAAAGTGTACTCTCCTCCATTATCTGATCTCAGGACTTTGATCTTCTTCCCAGATAGATTCTCGACCTGAGCTTTGAATTCCTTGAACCTTTCTAATACTTCCTCAGATTCTTTAGATTTCAAGAAATAAATCCAAGTCTTTCTATAGTAGTCATCAATAAAAATAATGTAATACAAGAAACCACTCAAAGAAGCAACAAACATTGGACCACATAAATCATAATGGATGAGATCTAGAATACATTTGGATCTATTTTATCTACTATGAAATGAACCTTTAGTATTCTTACCCATAGTGCAGCCTCTGCAAATACCTTCATGCTCCTGGTTGAACTTAAGAAGACCCAAGACCATCTTCTCCATGATAGGTAGAGCCCGAAAGTGAAGGTGAGCCAATATTTGATGCCATAGATCACACAAGCTAGAAGAATCATGAACTAGAGCCTGAAGTGGATGAGTGCATAGCCTGTAGAGATTCTCATGTCTAACTCCAATCTCCCAAGCAGTCTTGAAGTTGGAGTTCTTCGTCCACACAAGAACTTTTCCCTTAGAGAATGCAACTTGGTAGCCCTTGTCTTCCAAGGTTGAAATGGAAACAAGGTTTCACTTGATGCCTGAAACATATAGAACATCGCACAACTGAAGGGTAATTCCAAAATACAAGTGGAGAGTGGAGGTCTCAATTCCTTTCACCGAGGAACTAGCATCATCTCCAATAATGACTTGTTCACTAGAATCTCTCTCCACCAAAATTGTTAGATGCTCCCTAAATCCAGTAATGTGGCAAGATGCACCACTATCAATCAGCCAAGTGTTGGTGTCGGTAGATACTTACTTGACAAATGCAAATAGAATAAGTATTCACACGAATCCTTCTGCGGGGAGACATCATCAACATCTACAATGGTGGCCTACTACTTAGACCTGGATGGAAAATGCTTAGCAAAGTGACCATACTTGTCACACCTAAAGCATTGGACTTTGGAGAGGTCCTTCTTCTTCTTGAATGTGGGAGCACCATTAGCTCCATTATCTTGATTCCTCTTGAAGTATCCTTTCTTCCCATTCTTTCCTTTCTTCTTCGATGATTGAGAGGCGAGAACATGAATATATTCATTGGTAGGGATTTGACCAATTCCTCTAGCAGCCAATCTAGACTCCTCTTGAATCCAATCCACCCTCAATTGATCAAACTTGGGAAGCTTCAATCTTGCACTGATTCCTTGAATGTAGGACTCCCATGATGAAGGAAGACCATTGAGAGTAAGCATGGTCAAGTCCTTGTCATCTGTCACATGACCAATTGTAGAGAGTTGGTTTCTCAACTCTGAAATCTTCATGAAGTAAGCAATAACCGTTTCTCCTTTTTCCATCTTCACATGATGTAGTTGTTGCTTTAGTGCAAGAGCCCAGCTGGTGTTGTTGATTTTATACATTTCCTCCAAGGTTTTAAACATGTCTCTTTCCGTCTTCAACTTGGAGACAATAGGAACGATATGATCCTTCACAGAATCAACTAACATCTTCTTTTCCTTGATATCTTTCTTCCTCCATTGAACTTTCTCTTCCTCATTCGTAGGTTCGGGAACTTTGGTCTCCAGGAACTCAACCAATTTGTTTTCCTCCAAAGTGAGCATAATTCTAAATCACCATGAAGTGAATTTTGATGCTCCTTCGAGTCTATCCTCAATCTTAAGACAGTTCACCATTTTGACGAAGAGATAGAGATAGACAAAAATGAGAAAGAGAAAAGAGTATCACTGCAATAATAAATCTGATCACGATCTTCTTCAAACACGCTCTGATACCATGTTAGTTTTATGATTAGATTAATAGCACATAAATTTAATTCAAATTCAACACAAGAACACAGCAGATACCCTAGGAAAACCCTCCACTTGAGGGAGAAAAACCTAGCAAGAAATATCTCTTCTTATATTGCAATATA